>JAUZTA010000030.1:10468516-10480426 GCA_034780835.1 Ctenochaetus striatus | reverse complement strand
TAGTCTTAAATCTGTAGCATTGTGTTTCAATGGGACCCAAGTTAATACTGAAACTAGCTGCTTATATAACAAAGACTATACTGAATAAAAGAAAGTGAGTCAAACTGTGATTCTGCATCAAAGCAGAAAAAATACATTCATTTGTTTGTGCCTTTTTCACCTTTACACAAGCTAATAAAATAAGCTTGAGTACAAAATATGACTTTACATTGTTTTATTTTTTGGCATTCGAGCACTAAAGCTCTCTTCGCTTCTCTCCCAGTGACTCAGCTTTCTGCTTGTGTCAGACTGTTCAAATAAAACTTGCAGATAAGCAGTGATACAAACAGGATGTGGAGTTAAACAGACACAAAGCACCATGTACAGTTCATCAGCATTACAGAGAGGCCATGCCTGCAATGAGCCACTAGAGGGGCAGATAGACTCACAATGGATGATTGAATGAATGAATAAGAAATGAGCAGTGAGTCACATTGGATACATGAAGCATTATGAATTTTCAGCGCTGTAGAACTGACTGTACTGTACTCTCTGTTGTGTGGGTGAACACATTTCTTTGCACGAGCTCTAAAGAACAACGTGTGGTAGCCGCACGGGTTTGAAATGAATATAAAATGGACTGTCATGTGTGTTCATCTCCATTTTTGTATATTGTATGAAACAAAAACGATTTCTGTGCGAATGAATGTTTCATATTCCCTTTAAGCTGAGCACATTTTTACTCTTATGTTATGACTTGTTACTGTAGCTGCAGTTTTTTTTTCTGTTCAAAGTGCTTACACATTACACATTTATGCTTTTCTCCAGTCTAATTTATGCACCTCAACCCCATCTAGCTACTCTGGTTCTCTATCACACACTTCTGTTTTTAATGTGTTCTGTGTAAAGCAAAGTTTTCGGTTCATTTACATGCTCTCGTTTGTCCTTATTAATGCACACTGGTGTTTGAAGTTCTTGGTTTAAACACTGCACAGAGTTCTACTTAAAGTTTGACTCCTAAATTACTCCCACTGCCTAAAATAATCGTACGCTTCCTTCACCTTTTATTCTATCCTGCTGCAGAGGGCGAGTATGTGAGCGAGGCTCTGCTCGTGCCCGACCGATGCCGCTTCCTCCACCAGGAGCAGATGGATGCCTGCGAGAGTTATGTGTACTGGCACAACATCGCTAAGGAGGTGAGAAAGGCAGATAAATCTACAATTTTTTTTGCATTTAAAATCGAGCAAAAAACATGCAAATTAGACAAAATTATGTTAAATGTTTGGGGGTGATTTTTTTGTTGGCCTTCGTGCTGCTGCATTGTGTAAATGTTTGTCTTTTCACGCACACACTTAACACTCCAGTGCAGATTTAAAACCTGCTGTGTATCCAGACCACAGCCAAAGCAGACTAGACCAGACAAGCCTGCACACTAATGTGTTGAGCATAACGTCATACTTTGTCACTACGCCCACCTGAGGTGTTTGTCACAGAGCAAAAAGGTGTTAAAGTTCAAGCTGTGACAACTCCCTCATATTATCATCTACTTTTTCAACAGAAAGAAGAAACTCAAAACTCTGTCTTGTTAAATTCAGAATTTGAAACATCTTTGATGAAAGAATGTTCATTTTAACCTCTTTGTACATTTTATTTGTAACTTTGTGAACCTAATTTTCCTCCCTCTCAGGAATGTGCTGCAGACAATCTGGAGCTTCACAGCTATGGGATGCTGTTGCCATGTGGAGACCACTTCCGGGGGGTCGAGTATGTGTGCTGCCCAGGCCGGGGGAGCTCCAGTGGGAAAGGAGAGACAGAGGACAGAGACGTCCCTGCCGGTCCTCAGAGCCTCTCATCTCAGCCCAGTGGAAAAGTCATTTCTGTGTAAGATCACACAGCTTAACCAAATATAGATGTTAGGGGCTGAGGGATTGTGTGTCATCAGAGTGAAAGACTGTCCCTGCTTTTTCCACAGCACCAAAGTGACAGCCCCCACACCGAGCCCCTCTCCTGACACAGACGTGGACGAGGCTGATATGGAAGAGGAGGATGACGAGGTGGTGGAGGAGGAGGAGGAGGAGGAGGAAGAGGAGGAAGTTGATGAAGAGGAGGCAGAAGAAGAGGAAGAAGAGGAGGCAATAACCGTAAAAGATCCGGAGGAGTATGAGTACCCCATCGACTTGGGCCCCTACCAGACATTAGATTATCTGGACTCCTACTACGAGAAAAGTCACAAACCCACCACCTCCACACCTCTGCTGAAGGGAGACAGCTGTGAGTGTACCTCATTTTACATCTCATCCCTCTGACTGAAAGTAAAAAACTGTTAACCACAGATACTGACAGTGTCACTCCACTCATACTAAGTATAAACTGTTATGTTCTTTGCACATTTCTTGCATTTTATTAGCCTTAAAAGGGGCAGTGTTCTGTTTTGCTCCAACACACTCGCCCGCGCTCACCCATACACCTGGTGCATGCATGTGGTACATGTGTGCAGGGGTGGGTAGTAAATCCATTACAATTGATGCACATGAGTGAAATCGTATTTTTTCCAGGAGAGAGCACTTATCATGGCCCTTTATTAAAATACTGTTGATTATGTGTATTTTTTAGCTACTTATCTTTTTTCTATTCACTACATTTTCAAAATACCTTTGTTAAGATTAGTCTGTTGTAAATAGGGGGACTGATTGTGGGTGCGGAGCAGCCACTGCACATGCCAACATGCAGCTGCCTGAAAGACAAAGAAGCTCCTCCTCACGTCAAAATCTGAAAAAAAAAACTGAACATGATTAAGTTTGGTTTGTTGTGCCTCCTTTCATGGGTGACATCAGTCTCTCTGTCTCTGATGTAAATGTGTATAAGGTAGATGAGCCGACTCATCTAGCTTTAGTGGTCTGTTGTATTGTAAATAAATAATAGATAATTATAAAAAAATATATATTAAAATGGAAAGTAACTTAGACTTAAAGTAATGTATTAACCGGGAACTTTTTACTTTAACATTCAAATGTTTGTCAACTAAGAAGACACACCTTAACTTGAGCCTTTTTTTATGGGATTGATTGCACATTTATTTAAGTACTGCTTTCAGCACTCCGCCCTCCACTGCATGTGTGTGACATACATGTTTCTCTTTAAATACATGCGGGAGCTGCACTTTGTTCTTTTCTCATGAATAGCCGCGGTAACCTCGAGGCTTCGGCGCGGCACATGCTAGTCTGCACAGAAAATGGGCCAGCTGACCACTTTACTGAACTTGACTAAGATGGATGGTAAACCATGAAAACAAACTGTCTATGTGGGAAACAGAGAAGCTTAGAGCCAAAGCACATTGAAACTGATTCATGTTGTTTCAATCCAGCAGTACTGGTACTAACACCTTTTTTTTTGTTTTTTTTTCTTTGTCCCTCCTCCATTTGAGGCATAAAATGGCCTCTCTTACTACTTTCTCAGTGCACCTTTTGACCAGGGCTGTTCCTCTAATTACAGGATAATTGCTCTCTGCCTCTTGCAGTCCGTGTGAGAGTGACAACCTCTTCTCTCTGTCTTTATCATCTAGTGACTACTCCTCGGCCCACTGATGGCGTCGATGTTTATTTCGAGAAGCCGGTGGATGACACTGAGCATGCCAACTTCCTGCGTGCCAAAACAGACCTGGAGGAACGCAGGATGAAGCGCATCAATGAGGTGACTTTCACAGGGCTACGAACAGGCTAATAGTTTTTGGCTGGCAGGTTGGACTTTGGATAGTTGATTTAATTATCTGGAAGGAGACTCCCTAATCTAATTGTCAGGGCGACGGGGGGGCTGGCCTGTGCATGTTTTACGTGCGCTCGGGGAAGCAGATATGGAAAAAAATACCTCATATATTCACAAAAATGAAGTGAGGGGTGTATCGTAATCAGCGTCAGGGATAGAGGAGACCATATATTCTCAGATAGAATTAAAGCTTTTTAAATGTTAATGAAATGTGTTTTCAGTCAGGCACATTGCTGCAGAACAGTCACCATTCATTTGCAGGATTAAAAGTAATTCAAGGTGAACTAGTAGTCTATTTTGCAGTGGTTGCAGAGGCAGAGTTTCATGCATGATGGAAAGTAAGAGTTTATCACACCACACATCTGACTATGTTTGCGTGTGTGTGTCTTTATCTTTGCTCACAATCTTGAAACAGCTTCTTTATAAATTCAAGATTGTTTGCCTGGGGTTTTGAGGGTGGCATCACACACCACAGATACAGTTTCACCATTGCTATCCAGCTTTCTGCTGAACAGTTCTGATTGGTTTGGGCATGGTGTCCTCATGGCTGCAGGGGGTGGTTTGCCTGACTGACGTCTGAATTTTGGTCATGTCATGTGGCCTTGCAACCTGTGGAGACTCCGGAAGGTTGCTTTTTCCAGCGAAGAATTAATCTCCGCATGCAATCTCTGTTTTTCCACTCTTCACATTTTGTGCAGATGTAACATCTTGACTGGTAAAGTTTTGAGGTGGTGGTAGGTGAATTTTGCCGCCTTCAGACAAAATCCGACGTTAATATTAATTCCATGAGACAGAGCGGCGGATGTGTGTTCTGATGCAACAAGATGGCAAATAAGTGACGATTCTCTAAATGTCAAACTTTCTTTTGAGGGCAAATGTTCAAGTTTCAAAACCAGATCTTCCGGATATTTGAATAACAATTAGTGACACTGTGTTAACAGGTGCACCAGTTAACAGGCAGAGTGTAAAGTTTTATCAAATCTCTTTTATTCTTCAGATCATGAAGGAATGGGCAGAGGCCGACAACCAGTCCAAAAATCTGCCAAAGTCTGAGCGACAGGCCCTGAACGAGGTAAGCAGAAGTGTGTCAGCCTGCTTCCCGGGTTTGAATTTAACAGTTTATTTTCTCATTCTTTCTCATGCTCTTATACTCTCTCATCCTTCCTCTCCCAGCACTTCCAGTCTGTGCTACAAACACTGGAGGAACAGGTCGCTGGAGAGAGACAGAGGCTGGTGGAGACTCACCTGGCCAGAGTGGAGGCTATTCTCAACAACAACCGGCGCCTGGCCCTGGAGAACTACCTGACTGCCGTACAGTCTGATCCCCCTCAGGTGAGTGTACTGTGGTGTAGAGAGCAGAGGAGAAGGACAAGATGAACAGAAAGTTAAATATCACAACAAAAAAACAGATTTGCCTTATAGTCCTTCTCTGTGGTGGGCAGGGTTTGGGTCAAGTCATGGACTTTAAAAAGATGGATGACATGACAACCCCCCCTAGGTGAAGCCAAAACATCTTTGTCATCCCCTGGTGGCTGACTGCAGTATTGCTCATAAATCCCACCCTTGTATGCTAACAAAAGGGACATGAGTGCATAAACAAAGTGCTTAAAATACTCCTACTAATACAAATCTTCCCCCACATATGGTTTCTGCCATTTTTTTAAATCATGGTAGATGTTAAAGGGTATGCATTTTTTATTTTTGAGAAGTTTAATTTTAATTAATTTATTTAAATATTGACAAGTAACCTTAGCCCCTGATTGAGTTGGGTGGCTGTAGGGACATCGATAGCACGGCTCCACCAGCTCAACACTATTGCACAGACTCTGGCTCCACCTGAGGAAGATGGCAGCACCCGTATCGGGGATATTTTGGCTTCATATCTTGTAAAGTGAAAGGAAGTGGAGACATGTTGTCTTTCTTTTTTCTGTCAGTGATTAGGACAGAACCTTTACCTTACTGACCACATCCTCTTGTCCCCATTGTCTTGCAGCCAGAGCGCGTGCTGCAGGCTCTGAAGAGATACATGGCTGCCGAGCAGAAGGACCGCAGACACACCCTCAGGCATTACCAACATATTGTGGCCGTTGACCCCCAGAAGGCTGAGCAGATGAAATTCCAGGTGTGTGTCTGAGAGTGTGTGAGATATTTGCTCCTGAAAAGCTGTTCGAACACACCTGTGCTTTTCAGGAGCAAAGCTCCTTTTATGCTGACCTCTAATAAAACATACAGACCACTGAATGCTGAAGAGTTAGCATGTGCCACAGATAAGAGCTAACAATGGTGAACAAGCTACCGAATGTCTTTTCATTAAATTTAGATCAAAGCCTGATTTTTGCTGACATAAAAAGCAATTTTAGGCACGTGAATCAATTTAAAAAATCTATCTGGACTTTGAGTTTCATTCATTTAAGGGATCAATTCTGCTTCTCTTGTTACAACTAAGACCAGCTCAGATCAGCACACATACTCATTTTTTGAACTCTTGTGCCCCCCTCTTGGTGAGATTCCTAAGATGAAAGGATTTTTTATGATCTGCAGGTGTACACACATCTTCATGTTATTGAGGAGAGGATGAACCAGAGTCTTGCGCTGCTATACAAGGATTCCTCCTTGGCTGAAGAGCTGCACAATGATATCCGTGAGCTAAACTACTGTTACTCATCATTTCATCAGTTTTTTTTTCAAATCTGAATGTGAACTCTTGCATGTGTAGAGTAGTTCATGTTGTCAGACAGCAGTCGTGATGAGTTCTACTTATGTGTCACCTGTAGAGGAGCTGGTGAAGGCAGAAAGAGGAGACATCAGTGAGCTCATGACCACCTCCTTCTCTGAGACCCGCACGACTGAGGAGCTTCTGCCAGCCGAGAGCGAGGAGGAAAAGGATGATGAAGAGGAAGAGGAGAGAGCCTTCCAGAACAGGCCATATCCTCCCCGCATTGGTACACATCCACGTAACACTCACTCATACAAACACCCACAAATCAACATGCTTGCATCAGTACTAATTGTGTAAGTGGCATGAGCTACTCCTCACAGGCTGCTGTTTTTGAAAATGCTTTTCCCCTCTTTTTTTTCTGTATAGAAGTGCAGTCTAATAAGAAAGGTGAGCTGCTATTTTACTGTTTATTATGACTTCAGAGTTTTTGTTTTTCCCACTTAAGCTCATGGCTATAAATTTTTAATCTGTTTTTGTCTTTATCTTCAGTATCTACAGTCGATGAATACGATTATACCACATCTGAGAGAGGCCCAACTTATGAATATGAGGAAAAGGTGGGATGATAATCATCTAAAAGGCTCTTGATATATCAGACTTTATCCCCACTCAGTAGACCATATGCTTTGTTTATGTATGTTATCTTTTTTTATTGCCTTTGTTTCCTATTTTCCTCTTCCTTGTAGATCAACACCTCTGTGGAGCTCAAGCAGGTCATCAATAAGTCTCCTGAGATTGAAAGAGATGAACTGGTAAAAAAAAAAATCTGAACTCAAATTCAGATGAACTTGTAAATTTTGTCCCCACATGTCTCCTTTGTTTAATGTTTCACTGCTTCATTTCTCTCTGTTCACAGCAACCTGATGCCTTGGAGACTTTTAACCGTGGCGCCATGGTGGGATTGCTAGTGGTGGCCGTGGCTATTGCCATGGTGATGGTCATCAGCCTGCTGCTGGTGCGCAGGAAGCCATACGGCACTATCAGTCATGGCATTGTAGAGGTACGACCTCCCTTTTAAACCAAATTCAACCACATCGGTGCTGTTGTGCTCTCCAGTCAAACGTGAGAGTAACTGTGTGCACGTCACATTGGTGCTTATGATTACATCCTCTAGGGCAAAGCAAATGTTTTTAGAGTCGCTTTCTACTTTAAAGAGACCCATTGGTTTCCATTTATTTCAAATTAATTGATAGAATAAAAAATCATCTAATCATCTAGTCTAAATTTAGATATGAGTTATTTTTGGCAAAAATTTGTGTTTATTATCAATATAATGGAAGGTTTGAGATTCAAGAAAATATGCTAGAGATTGTGGGACTAATGCAATCTCATACATGTAACTATCAAGCCAGAAACCCTTTAGCTAACAGTCATTTAATCAATAAGGCTAAAAATGGGGGAAAGCAGCTAGTTTGACTCTATCCGAGGTAAAATAATCTGCCTTCCAGCACCAGAAGAGGCTGTGTAGCACTGAGCACAGACTCTCTGAAGGTACAAATAAACACTAATTAAAAGCAGATTGTCTTTTTTTATTCATTCCGACTGATGAAAGACCTTAAGATATTAGATAAGTGATTAGTGAGATTTAAAGATACAGGTAGGTGGGTAAATAACCTTTTGATCGATCCAGACCAGCTATTTCCTCTTACTTCCAGTCTTTATCACAAGCTAAGCCAACAGGCTGCTGGCTCCAGGTAAATACTGCCGCTCAGATATGATATATCAGGTTATATATATGATACATCAGGCTTTTTTTGTGTCAAATGTATTCTATTAAGAAGCGATTAGTGATTCACTACTGAGGATAATTTTAGCTGACGTTCATGAGCTGGACCACACCTCGAACACTCATCTTCCTGTCATATATCTTTAAATGTCTTCCTGCCCCGCATGCCTGTTTGCTCTCATTTTCTATGCATGCAACCTCAGAACATGCGGCTCACTTGCAGTTTCTGTCACACACTTAATCTGCCACCTATACTGAAATATGTCAACACCTTAAAACTCCCCTCTTTTCACCGACTGTCACCCAGCTTGCCGATCATGCTAAGCCTACATCTTTTCTGACTTTTAAGATCTGTTAAATTCAGGTCAGTTTATCTTTGTATTCCCATTAAGGCTTTTAGGGGTCTCTCAAGCCCAGAAGATATGATAGATGCTTACTTAAATGTTCTCGCACTGTAACCGTCATCCCGCTCCTGCATCCATTCCCATCTGCCAGTCACCACCCACACAATCCATGCTTAAAAGGCCATATTTCCTGTCAGTGTTGTGGTGCTTGCTCAAGAATTTGTCTTTGCTGTGTTATAACTGGAGCCTCTGTGTGTCTCGCAGCAGGTCGACCCCATGCTGACACCAGAGGAACGACAGCTCAACAAAATGCAAAACCACGGCTATGAAAACCCTACCTACAAATTCTTTGAACAGATGAACTGAGGTATCGGGGTTGCCAGCCAAGTCATGCCTGACCACTTGTTTTGTCCCCCTCCCCTACTCCTCCTTACAGTGGTGTCCAAGCTACACTCCCTTTGACGGATTCATGATGTGTTGCAAACATAAAGTAACCGAATAAGCGAGGGTTACCTCCTAAACCCATTGTAAATGACCAAACAACAAGCTATCATCATTACCAGAATGTGAATAACAAGATATGATACAAACTCACTTCACTTATCCTAATCTAATTCTCCTCTGGGTTAGAGTCTGAGCGTTGTTCTTTCCATTAGCAGAAAAACTCTCATCTCATAGACAGTAAAAACCATCCCAGTGGCATGACTTGACCCTTTTGCCCCACACTGAACTGAAGTTGAACGGTGCATAATGCTTTATAGTATTTATTTTTCAGTAGTAGTCTCTTTGTTCAAACTGTACCACGGTTAGATGTAATGTAGGCCTGTCTGTGTAGATGAGCGTGAGTGACAGCCTAGTTTAATTATGGCATAATTCTGAATTTCAAACCCACACAGACATAAAAGGGCAATTACCGAGCTGATTGTCAAATTAAACTTATACTCCATGAGCTTCTGTAACATCAGACGATACCTCCGATGTTAAGACGTGAACGTGACACAAGGATGCGGAGGTGTTTACTTTGAATGTGTGAGATATTTAGGCTTTAATTCAAAACACACAGAAGGCCAAAAGAAAAAAACAAATTAGTTGTTGCAGAACTGCTGTATGTGCTGGTGGTACAAGAAATATCATGTTTTTTTGACTTCTGAGGGTCAGATGATTGGACAGAATATGTCAGATATTACATTTAGCTAATTTAGTCAGTGATGAGTTTGTTTTATTTGTACTGCTACCTAAGGAACTGTAAAACAGAATAATCAGAAGTCTGTTTTTTAAACGAAAGCATGACAACTTGGTGTATGATGCTGCTGTACTTCTTTGTGTTGTTCTTGTCATTGCTTTTATGAGAGTCAGGAATGTCACCGTTCAGAATGGACACTGTAAATAACGTAAGAAATACATACTACTAGATGTAGACATTTCTATGATTAATTTGCATTGATGTAATGGAATAATACAAAAAAATAGTACATTGTGCTGTTACAAGAGGGAGAAACATTTTCCTAACATGGCTGATTGAAAACGGACTGTTGTAAAAACCAGCACAAGACAACGACACAGTAACTTCTTTCTGAATGTATTTAAGGTAGACGTCAAGATTCCATCTTTCTTTTTAGTGACACATCATTCCCCTAGTAGACCGAGTAGTAAAGTACGACACATCCAGCAGACAGACACGTCTGATGTCCCCCTCGTCACTTCCTGTAGCAGCCTGTTCATGTTCACATTTGGCTGATGTGTATCAGAGCAGAGGAACTGCTTAGGCGTCTTATACTGTACAGAGGTGTGCAAAGAGGCCACAGCTGTAGTAATGTGAAGTATCAGTGTGTGTAGAAGTCCTAAAAACCAGACCACACTCAGGCATGATAGTTGTAAAACATGCTGTATGTCTCCAAATATGCCAGTTTGACAAATTCGGACTCAACACCGCTGAATGTTAGTAGTCAATAGATGCTATATTTGAGTTACTCTCCTCATAAATAGCCTTTCACTAAATGACTCATTGTAGTTTATCATATTTACGATCGACATAGTTCCCTGTATAGGTAAGTAAAAAAGGGATTCCCCTTTTTTTTTCGGGCTGATTGTTAACTGCTTCAAGTGTCAGGGTTGATTTCCGTTTGCCACTTAATTCTGTCAGACCGTCTTGTTTAAGGAAGGTCACATTGTGTGGGATGTTGTTTTCTGTTCACCAGTCTTTACCTATATGCTATGGTATAGAAAATCCCTACTAAAATCAGTTCATAATTGACTCCTCTAACGTTCGAAGTTTTCACTTAAAACCTGCATTTGTCCATTTAGAGGAAAAGTTGTTCACTTATATTTTATGTTTTCTTCTTTTTTTTCCTGTTATTGGTAAAGTTTGCTTTGAAATAAGCAACAGAGTTTGACTGTCCAAGTTACGATTTCAAGCTTAACGTTGAGTTTCTCTCATGGGGCAGGTTCGTTGCAGGCTGCGGTTGCGTTAAAACAGATGTAGAGAAGTCTTAGCCCTTGTATAATTTGTACAGCTACGTTAGTGAATGAAAACGTTGTATGTTCACAGTTTAAGTCAGTCGATCTTGTAATGATACTACTGAAACCATAGATGAGAATAAGCTTGCCTGTGTTTCCCAAACCACTGACGGTTTCCTACCAGCATTTAGCAGACTTAGAATGGTGTATACTGTAGTTACTCAAATCACATTTGTACGTACGTCCTCTGTCAAATTCTAGACTTCTTTGTTGGTCTGTCCCCTTTCTTCCCAACAAAATATAAACAATGTTATTGAGATTTAATTGCTGCATTATTGCCTTTTACAATGCTGTGTTTTGGATGTAATTATTCTGTATTTTTTATTTATATGTAATAATCAGTTGGATCGAGGGTCATGCTTTTCACCTGTTATGTGATTTTAGAGGCTTGTATAAGAAAAAGCTGACAAGTTTATAACTTTGAGAAATGTGACACAGAGACCGACGTATGGCCTCTGCCTAACTAAAAAAAAAAAAAGTGTCACTAAGCACAAGAACTGAGTGACTCAATTCGTGGACAGGTTGCTAAATGTTGACATTAATTCTCTCTGTCTGATTTCAAGTCTGTTGCATCGATCCTGGGGATGCTGATTGCATTGTTGAGAGAGCTGTTCTTCATTTTCATTCAAACCTTTGACCAAAGACATGCTCCACAAATAAGCAGACAGATATTCCAATTTGGCAAAATGCTCTCCGTTGTGTAACTGTATTTGCAAGCAATCTGAGAAATTCAAACTGGTCAAGCTAATAAACAGTGTAATAAAAATGAACTGACCCATAAAATTCGTTGTCTTCATTTGTTGAAACACTCCTACGCATGCAGGTTTTCTATCTCTGTGAAGACCTGCACCTTTTTTGCATAC
>JAUZTA010000030.1:10422205-10438013 GCA_034780835.1 Ctenochaetus striatus | reverse complement strand
CCGATCTTGGGACCACCGAACTTGGGTTTGTCAAGGCAGTTCATGCACTTGCCACAGTCCTCTTCGTGGTTGCAGCCTTTGCAAACTCCACATCTCCGGGAGCGATAACCAAACGGGCCGAGTCCTTTTCGTTTCACAAAATTGGATGGTTTCTTGACCTTTGTGACCTTCGTATCTGACAACCCTGGACTGTCTGATTCAGAGGGAGACCCAACATCTGCTACAAAAAAGACATTTATTCAGTAGTTAGATAAGTAGTTCATTATTCACCCTTGTAGTGGCAGTTAGTTCGGTGGCAACTGCTTTGTTTTGGATCTTAACTCACACCAACTAATTATTAAATTGTCTACTGAAAATGTTTATCTGAATATGCACAACCAAAGAGAATCAATTTATATCACATATGATACTTATGATCTTGAAAAGAAGAAGGATTTATAGGCAACAGGTTTTTAGCAATAAACCAACTGTACATTTAAGCATTTAGCCATTGTAAATAATTGATTAAATTATTAATTTGAAGACTTACTCAGGGTTCAATTTGCTATGTAGTTTCTGCATACAGGTAGATACAGACATGTAATGATTCATACCTTACACTGATATATCATAAGTTGTTCTGATTAAAAAAGATCTGTCTAGTAAAAGAATAAGCTACATTTCTCTACTACTCCCTCCTGTGCCAGAATGGAGAAGCTGAAATTGGAGCTGTCACCACTTCAATGGCTATCATCAAGGTATTGCTTTCAAGTTGTGAGAAATTCTATCGGTGTGTTTAAAGGAGGTAAATCCAGATAAGTCAGCCAATCAGTTTACACCTACCTTTAGTGAAGTCTGATGGGGAAATGCCAATTCTCTCATAAAGAGGCAAGGCGCTAAGCCTGGGAATGTCATCTGGCACCAAGGCTCGAGGCTGCCCCAGCACCACTGACGCAGCACGACACACATGCTTGATACGTGGACCTCCTGCTCTCCGAAACTCCTGGCACAGTGGGGATATGAGCTGTGGCTGGAAAAAAATTAATATTGGTGTAGGGAGACTACATTAACAGGAAGCTCTTTAATTTTTTCATATTTTAACCATAGGTCATTAATTTCAGTACAGATCAAGTTTTTTTTTCCTAGGTTTTGCCTACGGCAAAAGGTTAACTGACAAAAATAAACACTCGTAAATCCAGAGGCATGAACAAGATTTTGCCGGACCAATTTCAACCGCAGGCCTACTGATTTGTATACTTACTTGTCCTTGCGGAGGCTCTGTCTTGACTGGAACATCTGCTTCAAGTTGAGCCCTCTGCTTCCTCCTTTGTCTCTTAGAGGTCATATCTCGAGACCTGGCACCAGTTGGGCCAGATAACAACTACAGGGATAATGTGCAAAAACAAGGCATCAATACACACATAAATAAATTAAATAATAAGAATAGAAATGTCACCCCCAATCATAAAAATTGTGTGTTTATATAAGATTTCCATATGCATTACAACTTATATCATAAAAAAAAATGTATATGATAATGACCAATTAAAGTCTCTGACAAAGAACAAATGTTTGAGGTGATCGTGAACTTACCCTTGATGACTTAAGCTGTTTCTGCTGATCGATCTTAATGAGCTGGACCTTGGCTTTCCTGAGGAGATTGAACATTCTTTTATTTGCCCCAGTGAGGCGTGCTCTTTGTGCAGCTCCCTTCTCCACGGATCCAACATAATGGCCTTCCCCTGTAGTTGAGGTCTGTTCTGACTGCCTGTCTCCTGTAGGTAAAATGAAATAATACCAATTTCTAATCCAGTACTGTCATGTTATTAGTTAAGCAATAAATATGGGAAGTTTGTTTAAATAATTTTGCTCACCTGAGTGAAGTTGGGCAGCATCTTTCCCTGCTAAATCCTCTTCTTTACCATGCTGTAATGCAAGAGACTTCATAGCCCTAACGCATACAGAAACTTTTCTCACCACTCCAGGAGAATCAAGGTCTTCTATCTTGAGCTTGGATTTGTCCTTCTCTGCATTAGTAGATCGCTGCCTAAGGCTAATGCTCATGGCCTCATCATCGAGACCTTCTGCTAAATCAATGGGAGGCTGAGGAGGTTTACTCATGCTATCCACTTCTTTTGAGTTTTTGCTTTTGGGAAGTCCTGTGTGCACTTTCTTCAACTTTTGATAAATCTTGAGGTGAGCTGTTTGTTTGTTAAACTTAGGGGAGCTTTTCTTTTTCTGAGCATCCACTAGGTCAGTAGAAAGTTCTGTGGGCTTATCAGCTGGTGTAGATAAAAACAGATCCTCACATTTGCTTTCTGGAGTTTTGTCCAGTGTATATACTTCCTCTCTAGACTCTTCTGGCATATGCCATTTGAAACTAGAGTTTTTTAGAAGAGACTTTTTCTTCTCAACTTTGCCACTTTTTCTCTCAGAAAACAGACTGTCAGTTATATCGATGTTGTCATCTAGGTCCTGAGCTGAAAACAGATCAACATCCAGTTGAGCTTCACTCAATATGTCCTCCTCATCGACTGGCAGGATAGGGGATATTGCTCTCACTGTTCCATCATCTCGCCTCTTTCCAGTCCGCATTTGCAGGCCCAGTTGTAAACCCTTCTTTGGAGAGTTTCTTCGAGGCAATACTGACATTCCAGCATCATCCATAAACCTTTGCGGAGTCTTTATCACTCGTGAGGATCTGGCACTTACAACTGGCATAATGAAGTGCTTGATGTTTTTCACAAACTTTGATTTACCAGGCTGGACATCTACGACATTTGCTTGTCCCCCATCAACTAAAGTGTCTGTTTCTTCCTGCTTTAAACTTTCATTCTCAAGCCCCATTTCTATCAGCTTAGAAATAATTTTTGCCTGTGGTTTTGGCCTTTTAGACCCAAACAACTGAAGACCTGACGGTCTCTTTTTGTACTTTTTATGTATACCAATAAGTTTGGGACTTGGGGCTGGTGAGGTTGTTGCTAGTGGGGTGAAAATATCACTTTCCCCCTCAACAACTTTCTGGCTATCTTCAGATAATTTTAATGGAGCAAACTTCCCATCTCTGCCCCTGTGCCTGTGCTTTTGACGCTGCCCAATCAAACTTTTACGCCTCTTTTTGACTTTTTTGAGAGATTTGTTTTGTAGGCACGGTGTTTTAGGATCACTTGCTTGACTTTCTGAAGCTAAAGATTGCTGGTTATCTATCAAGTGAATGTCTGTTTCCTCTTTTACAGGGGGCTGTATCTGCTCTTCTTCCACTGACACAGTGTCCTGTTTTGCCTCAGGCTGGGAGGGATCTTTTGTTTCTGACTGAGTTAACTCTGTTTCTACAAGCCTTGTATCTTCCTTTAGCACGGACTCTGTGATAGTTGCTTCAACTGTAGCCAACTCTGCGTTAACAGCGGTTTCAAGAGAGACAACAACCTTCTTCCTTTGAATTGACCTCTTTTTACCTAATTTATTGTTTCTACATCTTTTAGGTTTGGAAGGCACAGGCAACGGTTTGGCCTCTTTGATCTGTGGTTCAACCACATTCTCCAACTTCTGTGGAGATATTTCACCTGGCACCTGTGAGGTATCGCCAGCAATCTTTGAGGAATCCTGATTAGAAACTTCAGAGGAGTTTATTCTGTCCACCTGGGAGGGGTCCTCAGCCGAAACCTGACAGGAGTTTGTAGGAAGACCATGAGAATTCGAATCTTCAGTTGAAGCCTGAGAAGAATCTTCGGTGTGCACCTGCTGAATATTCCCATCCTGCGGACTCATTTTTAACCTCCGTTTCTGAGTGGTCACTGGCTTAAGACTGACAGACTTTGTTTGTGTTGAATCAAAGCTTGATGTCCTCCTTCTTAGTCTAGTCCTGGTTGGGACAACTTCAGTATCCAGACACAATGATTTATCCTCATTCTCTTCACTTGCATCTTGCAGAACATCCTCTCTCTTTTCAGGACCAGGACTAAGTTGCTGAATTAAAAAGGATGGCTTTGAACTTTTGTGTTTACCAGGAGAGGAGACCTTTTTGATCTGAAGAGGTGGGACAACTTTCCCGCTATCCATTTTTGTCAATTCTTGTGGAGTTGTTTCATTAACATGTTCATCCTCTCCTTCTAATTGTAAAGTAGACTCTTTCTCCAAAGAAATGTCTGCATTGTTTTGGGAACTTTTTTCATTTTTGTCCATACTTTCACTTTGTTGCTGGGCTGAGTTATCAAGGTTGGATTTTTTCTCAAATCCTTTTAAGCTCTTGTTGACATTTGTGTCACAGAGAGTGACCTGATCCACATCACTCACAGTCTTTTCTATTTCTTTTACAGTGTTTTCTGCACCCTGTGTCTGACCTCCACTTCTCTCTAATGTTAAAGCCCACACATATTTTTTAATTTTCTTTTTTCGAGTAGAGTTCTTCCCACTGGTCGTTGCATCATATTTTGGGTTTCTAATCTTTTTCAACTTTAAACTTGGGACCCTCATTTCCTCATTTTGGAAAGGCAAACTGTCACTGGATTGTACAGCCAAATTATTAGTCACTATGGGTGATGAAGCATGATTTTCTGGCATCAAAACATCCTTATTCAGCCTCTTGCTTTGCCTGCGTCTGTCACTTCTCGATGATGGCTTGGCCTCCTCTGTTCTGGAAACTTCAGGCTTTGACGGCACTAGAATGGCATCGGTTTTACTCAGAGTTTGTGGTTCCTTACTCAGACTTTCTGGTTCAGCCACACTGTCTGACATTTTTTTAGAGAGAGGATTAGTAACCCTGTTGCTCCTCCGAACCACTTGCTTATTAATATCAGAAATATGCTCTGTTACAAGTTCCTTATTCTTTAATTTCTTTGCACTTGTTTTGGATTCTGCTGTCTCGCTCTCCTTCACAGTGTCAAATTGATCAGCAGATTTTCTTTCTTTTGATCTTTGGTCATCAACCACAACTTTGGCGCTAGTCTGACTGCTAGGCTCTGTCTTTGAGGCCGATCTCCCACGCCTTCTTGCAGGTACAGTCCCTCCTCCCTTGTCTTCTGTGCCTTGTTTATCTTCCTGTGGTTCAGTTTTTAATTTGACATGAGCACTTGAAATCTGGTCGTCCTGAATCTCCTTGGCTTTAGGCTGATCCTGAATTCCTTTTATCTTCATCTTCTTCACAGGTTTTTTATTAGGCTCCTTTAAAGTTTTCACTTTCTTTTTGGCCACCAACTTTATAGTAATCCTTGGTGCTGTTGATGAGGCTCCGCTTTTAGTGGACTGTCGAGCCACAGTGTTTTTTCCTTTTGAGCCTTTCCTGCCATCCTTTGCAGGCTCTGATTCAGAAGATACACCTTGAATTTTTTCCAAAGATCTCACATCTTTCACAGGATCAGGAGGGGTAATAGCTGCCTCCACTGCTGGCGTTTTAAGCTGTAGCTTTTCACTTTGTCGTTTTGATTTTGTGTTGACAGCATCACCTACAAAATCAATTTAGAAATAAATACCAAAAAAATCCACCACTCTTTCATCTGTTTTTTTGTTGTTGTTTTCAATTTTTTCAAAACTTTAAGTTTTATGTTTTTCAGAAATTACATCAATTATGCAAAACAGCAAAATATTATATTTGGCTTTACCTTTGGAAGGGTTTTGTCGTGACCATACAGGTCCTTTGGAGCCTTTTCTCTCAGCTTCAAATCCTCTGAAATCATCTCCCTTTAAAAAATATAAACAAGTTATTAACCACTTGAAAAACACTACACCATTCTGACTGCCACATACGGTTTATAGGGCTGGGGAATATGGACATAGTCAAATATCATGTCATTTTCAGCTTCAATATTGAAACAATATTTAAGGGATGACTACTCATGCATTCTCAAATTTTATTATCAAAAAGAGATTTTTGATAGGTTGTCATTACAAATGATTAACTGGGAAACTATAAGTACAGTCAGAGCAGTTTGGTAGGTTGAGAAAACTACTTTATTTCACTGGATTGCAGCCTTTAAAATAGTAAAGGACAATACTTCCACTACATCACATATAGCAGTAACTAAAAACTAAGAAAACATCTATCTTGTTTCATCACAAAACCAATTCATTGCACAGTCCTAATGGTTCATAACTTTCACTTTGTACCTCAGAGCTAACTACTGACTACTAACCACATCAACATCTCTGATTAAGTAGATGGAGAAACACTTTAAATTTATCATAATAGTCAACATAAGGAATAGATTAATGTCCAGCATAATAAAGACCTTATCAGTACATCCAACATGGCAATGGACTGGTATCTTAGCATATTCAACCATCAGCAATAATGCAATATTTTTTTTTCTAAAAGACTCTAAACAATCACATTAGTGACAGACATTTTATTTTATTTTTTCACAATTATATTTTTTTTATTTCTTTCATCTGAGATGCAATGCAGCAAACATGAGCTGCAACCTACATTAGCTGCAACCAGAAATGTATTTAGCTGTTTCAGGGAGATCTTCCTTATCATTGTGTATTTACATGCAATCTAGATTTTGTGTCACCTTATGGAAGTTCCATAATCTACAACCTTTGAATGAAACACACTTAGCTATTTTCAACGAACACCTACTTTGCCTACAAAAACTACACTAGTATGCGAGTCCTTTACTACTATTCTCTCCAAGTAACGTTACTGCACACCTTCCTCATGCTTGCTGCTAAAGACATACAAACGGCTATTTGGGCAAAGAAACGACTTCACTCTCTTGTCATTTACAGCTGCATGTGCACAGGTAATGTGCTTTCAGTTTTAACAAGGCAGCGAGTGACTTTGGCACACTTCAGCACCACCATTTAAACCTGACGTGCTTGGTCACATTAGCTAGCAGTTAGCCGAAAGCATATAATCACTTCTTTCTACAGGAAAGATAATGTTACCTAGCTGAAATAAAAACTTAACTACATTAGCGTTAATATTGCAGTTACACAAGGCATACAAGTAGGACCCTCTAAGATTTTCCTGTGCTGACTTATTTTAACTAACGTTAGTTCGCCAGACAACTCTGCCCGCATCTGGACAGCGTATGAAAACAGAGCAGTGAGCTAGCAATTAGCCGCTATGCAGGATAGAGAGGAGCTAGCCTTCCCGTTCTTTGTGTTCGCCACTATTAGCCAACTGCTACTCTGGCCCGATAACGACCGGAGCCACACATATAAAATTCCGTTAATTGTGATACGTGTTTACAAATTAGCGTACTTACTCACTAGCTTTTGAAATGTATCTTTAACTCGTGTTTTAATCCTCTAGCACTTTAACCTACATTAGAATAATTAAGGGAAAAGTATGAATGTAAACTAAACTGCTCTGTTGGTGTGTAAAAGTGGTGTTTTGTGGTACGACTGTTCATTTAAATGTCAAGGAAAGCTGCACTTTGCTAATATCAGTTAGCTAGCTCGTAATGTTAGCTTACAAAGCTTGAAGCTAAAGTTAACATTAGCCTAGCAAGGGGATGTTGACATTTCTCCATGGCACTAACCAGTCACACCGTTGTGAACACCACTCATTCTTGCACATTTTACTATCACACAAAATGGGGGGAAGATGAAATAAAGATACTAACTCCTGGGTCGGTTTGGGACCTCACCTCTTCACTCCCACTAGAGCTGTATCCAGCCTGGCCAAGGATCTTGTGGCTCGCCTCTATCCCGAGCAAGCGTAAATGAGACTGGTCTTCATTTAACGTCAGGACCAGGTTTGCGGGCCTTGGCCCTCCGTTAGTCACATCATCTGCTTCTAAGCCTGATCGTCCAAGTTGCCATCGCTTCTCGGAGCGCAAACGACTACGTGACGACCAAGGCCGACCGGGGAAACGACCTCTGGCCGTAGCGGTTCCACCTTGGCCTCCTACGGCAGCCGCGGTTGCTGATCCGCATCCCGCTGCCGCCATCATTGCTTCAACAACAACACACACACCGTCGGCTAGCAGTTCGAGGAGAGACAAGAGGGAAGGCGCGAGATGGGAGGGGGGAGGCGCAATGCTGCAAGGGAAAGTGAGTTCTTTTAGTGAGACACTAGAAGGGAGAGTGGATCGCCCCCTGGTGGCCATAGTAGGCCCACTGCAAATCTCCATTCAGAAATTTACACAGATTTCAAACGTTGCTCCTTACGGATTGGTGCGCAACTTTATTTTCGGCAATAATTTTAATGTCAGTATTGGCACCTAAACGTATCTTACTGATCCAGTTTGCTCATGTTTAGGTTAATATGAAAATGTCAAGACTGCCTTGATGTCGGTTTTAAAATGTAATTGAAGCATACAAGTAGGCCTATTCAAGAGTTAAATATTGACTTTCCAGGTATGTTAAGGCTATCTATATCTCACAAGACTTAAACACTTCCCAAACACTGCACTCTTGAAGGTAGATTTATGCAGATAAGGTTTATGTATTTTTTTTTTCAACAGTTGTAATAGTCATAAAACGGAATAGGCAAGTTCATAATGATGGTAAAGGACTGGGATTGTTCCCATTAAAATAAGCTGAAAAAGGCTCAAAAAATTAGATTACAACTCAAAAAAGTGATAAATGCCAGGGAAGGTTAAATCAAATCTATTGTCTATTATAATCAAAATGTGGCAGACGGAATGAAAAGTCACAGTTTGAAGAAAAATTGTAGGCCACAATACTTGCCTGACAAAATCATTAACTGGTTACACTATGATGGTGTTTTGATGATCAAGTGCTTTTTATTTCTGATTTAGCCTGCCTTGGTTCTACATGTAATACAGCAGATGGCAGTATGCATATTTATTTTCATCCAAAAACAGCTGATGATGAAGAGAACCAAGCAAAATTGATCAGCAGTGAAATATGATTAAATATCTATAACTGTAGCCTATACATATGTTTTGGCTCAAAGGCCATGTAAAAGAAATAATAGGCTTTTGCACTAAAAATTAGCTGAGGAAACATTTTAGAAATGTAATTTTGCAATGAAACAAAATTAAATCACCTCTTAAAATAATTTGTTGGCAGAAATACAAGACTCTATCAGACTAGGAATATTTTTTGATTATTGTTATTATCATCTTCAGACCGTAGCATTGCCATCCATATCGCATACCAGTTCAGTGAACAAAGGGCAATTACTAAGTGGTGGGAAGAGAATGTGTAGCAAAATGATCTAAACTTAGAGCTTTGGGGAAGTTTCAAATGCAAAAAACGCTCAGAAAATTATATTTCATGGACGTTTTAATCGAGGTATTGAAATTATCTCGTCACACTGGTTGCAAAATATATGAGAAAGACACTGAGGCATTGTTTGAAAGAGGGAGATTGTTGAAGGGATGTTAAAGATGGTGCAGACAATGGGTAAGAGGGAAGACTCTTGTCAGGTCACAGACCGATCTACCAGTTCTCAATCGCGCTCGCTACCCACTCCGGTACAGTAGGTGGCGGTATGGTATGGTGCTGTGTAAGCTACCGAGCACATACCGTAATAAAGAGAGAAGAAGACGAAGAAGAACTCGATACAGAAGAAGGAGGAGGAGGAAGTGTTGTAGATTTTTTTTTCAGATTTGCCATCCTCTCGACTCTTCTTTGACTCTTGGGCCGTAAATATTTAAGGTAAATACTCAGATGAGGTAAAGTATTATGAAAACTAAGAAGTGTCATAAAATACCGATGAAAAATATTGTTACGGTTGTTTGTAGCTACCGGACCAGCCTAATGTTAAATTACCATGCTATCAAAATGCTAATGTTAGCCTGAGGTAAATTTTTAAGTCATATGACAATGCAAACCAGGTCATCAAGAACAAAGAGGCTGTTTTATTGCACGGATTTCATACTGCTGTCATAAGATTACTTGTTTGGGTCATTACAAGGCCAGTAGACTATCGTGTCTCAAACGTAGATATGACCAGCATCCCCATTGTTTTTGATTCACTAGTTGGTTCCGCATTGTAACTTTTTGTGTGTTCATTTTTATAGCAAGTTCCACAGAAATACACGATGAACCTGGAACGGCTGCCCAATGAAGAGAAACTCAGCTTATGCAGAAAATATTATTTAGGTGAGGATACTAAAGAGTTTTATCATTATAAGAGCGAATACAGCTATTTATATGTAATCTTACACACACTCTCCTCAAGTAGTTTAAGTGTGGATACAAAAAGTAGCATCAAAAACTGCTTGCCAGAAGTAATACATATAAATTAATATAATTTGATGCAGCCCCATTTAGGTGCAAGAGAAAGGGTTACCAATGTAGTTCCAGTAATTTGGGGCTTTGTGTTAGGTAGAACTACAGCTATATCTAGTAGATTTACTAAAATATTAATTCACCAGTGGTGCCCCTTAGGGTGATTTTACTTTTTTTTTTTTTTTTAAGGTGGATTTGCATTTCTCCCGTTCCTGTGGCTCGTCAATGTTGTTTGGTTTTTCCGGGAAGCATTTGTAAAGCCAGCCTACACAGAGCAACTTCAGATAAAAACTTGTAAGTGTCAGAATTGCTGCTGCAATACCAGGGATTCGAAATTCATCACAGCACTTTTAGATTTTGATAAAAATATGTAATTCAAAAAAGCATGTTTATTTTGATTTATGCTTAGCTTATTTTCAAATGTTCCACGTTCTGTATACTAACATTGAATAAAATATGTGTGCATTGTTGTCTTGGAGGAGATAGAAAGATTATTTTTAGTTAAGCAACCCGTACCCTAAGTAGTGATGAGGAATTATTTAATAGAATATTATATTCATATGTATTAGATATAAATTTTGACTCAATTTAAGTAATATTGTAGTATAAAATTTAAGTATATATTGTTTAAAAAATGAAAGAAGTACAATCCTGGGAGAATTGTTACACTGTTGATTACGTTCAAGTTGCCCATCCCTATTACAAAATCTAGAAAGTAGGATGAGATGTGTAACATGAATCTCTTGCTAGGTGACAATAACAGACAGTACCCTGAGATATTTGTTCAAATTAGCATTTAAGACATTGAATGCCTCCATTATTACTATTGTCAGTTTGACCAAAAAAAAAAAAAAAACAGATTTATGCCACTACTCACACTTTTGTTTTCAAATACAAGTTGTGTACTCTACAAAATGATCTCAGACAGCAATTTCCACTTTTTTAAAGTAAGCTTTAGAGAAATATAGAGCATGATGTAATGGGCCTGTGTGTGTCCATTGTGTTGATGCTATTAATTCTCTTGTCTGTTTTTAATCTAGATGTGAAGCGGTCAGCACTGGGGTTGCTGTTATGGGTAGCAGTACTCACTACATGGATTACTATTTACCAGCAGTACAGAGCACAGTGGGGGGAGGTAGGGGACTACCTCTCCTTTACAATTCCCCTGGGCATTCCATGAGACTTTTTTGATAACAGCTCTTTTTAAAACAATTATTGATCCACACTAATGGACCAAAGAATTTTCCTTGTTTAACTACAGTGAGAGGCTTAATGCTGTGAGACTGGAAATTTCAGTTTTTTTATGCTTGTTAAAGCATTTCAGAAGGTTCTTTGGTTCTAAAATAGGATAACTAATCTTGTATAGCAGACAATGTTAGCTGTCATGAGTGTCTAACTGTGATTAGGCTTGATGTGCATTCAGATTTGTTCGGGACATTGAACAGCATTTTTTCCTTGAATAACAATGTTTATTGTTAATGTGTGATTGTGCACCCCAAACAATTTTTACTTGTGTATAAATGACAAATAAAATGACATCAATAATGCTTTCAGTCAGTGTTGTCATTCTGAGTATTGTACTTCCAATGGCAAATCATATTGTCATATTCATGTTGGAATATCATTATCCTATACACTCATTATCCTGTATGCTTTTTGTTTGGTGACTCATCCATAGTGTATTTCCTCCAAATATACTCCTAATGTTTTGTATTGTTACAGATGTCTCCTAAAGTCTGGGCAGTCACTGGCGCCTGTTGTGAAACCCAATAACTTAATCCCTCCAAATGTCCTCACTTCCCTGTCACCCTATGTGAGTCATAACATAACCAGGGCCATTTTTAGTCACTTCAGTCAGAGCTTAAGTGACAGGTTCAACATTACTAATGGGGAGAACGTGTCCCTACCATATGAAATATTGACTTCATCAGTGTGCCAAGAACAAGTCAGGAGTATCAGCACGATCAGTGCTTTCATAATACACAGAGTCAGTTAATAAAACAGATTTATTGGGAGTAAATTATAAAAAAATCCTCTTAGAAATACTATATATTGATTTGCTAATGTGTCTGTATACAGGGTGTGCTGTACATTTTAGAAATACATATTCCACTTTGTATGTTAATTTGACAGCTAATTACAAGACATCCAATCATATTAGAAATTAGATGTATTGCTATTATTAAACAAATCAGCTTTTCATAGACCCGCTACCACATTACAGCCCTTTTCATACATTGATAGACAGTAAGAAAATGTATATTAGGTCTAATAAATTACAGACAGGGTAAAAAGTTCTGCCTTAAGAGCTGTTTTACTCCTGATCCTTGCAAATATATATTTATCTGTACTTATAGGCCTACTTAGATACTGAATGTAGGACCTGTAATGAAGTTTTTTAATATAGTGGTACTGCTACTCTCACATAAAATTATCTGAATAGTTTTTTTTTTCACAATTGTAAGAGTGAGTGATTGGGTTAAAGAGACTGTATTGGCAAAACACGTGCTCCCGCATGTGTTCAGGACGTCCCTGCTGTCACTGTCTGTCCCGTATCAGCTCACAAGGGTCAACAACATCTTTTGAACTTATTTTTGGATGTAGGCAAGACCTTCCTTGACAACCGACCTTAAGCATATACTTCTTAAAAGGTCTTATAACTTTCACATACTGTCCCCATCGATGGCATCATCCCTCGGAATAAACTGTAGGGGACAATATTGGTAATAGCTGATAAACACTTTAATTGCCAATAAGCCCGCAACAGCTGCGTCACTCCCCGAACAATACACTCTTATCCTATATGGCTCTGCCTGGACACCCAAGGGTAAGCAAAACATAACAGAAGCAAGGTGCCCCACCATGAATTCCCCACTCATTATGCAACTCCAGTATAAAACACACGCAGCATAACACAGTCACGTCAGGCGTCTAGAGGGCGAGGAGCTCAGGAGTCAGAGAGACGCGCGCGCCTGTTCATCATCAGTCCCCATTCAGGACTTCACGCGAGCGCGGAGCACAAGCAGTGAAACGGACTGTTCCCGTTGGTACACTTATTTGGTCACGGAATTTAAGAAGAGGTAAGCTGTGGCTAGCGTTGTATTATCTGTAGTCTCACATGCTGTAGCCTCAACTGTTGTCAGTTCTACTCACTTTTAAAATTTTATTCTGCTTAGAAATGGATTTTATTCTGCCACCCACTCTTCCGGCTGGTGGTATCCCCTGGGAGAAGGTTTTGCCACCTCTTATTCCTCGGCTAAATGGGACCTATGGACAGTATCAGTGGTCACCGAAGTTACTAATTCCAGACACTGATAATACCAGTTCTGCAGAGGTAGGTCATATGCAAAAATCTATAAAAGATCATTTTGACAAAGCAGAACGCAAAAACGCATAACTTTCACTACTACTATGTGTTACGTAGTAACATTAGTATAATACTATACCTGTACAATCGTAACTTAAAACTAAAGGGTGAAAAAGTAAGTAAGTTTTTTTAATTTAAAAACAATAATATATCTATGCATCTATCGATCAGTGTATCTATCTATATCTATGTATCTACCTATATATACATACATACATATGTATGTGTGTGTGTGTATATATATATATATGTATGTATGCATGTATGTTTATTTAGCTGTGAAATGCACACACACACACATTAGTATTTTAATTGCAAATATTCATACAGTATTTGTACTCATGTTGGTAGGTAAACTGTGATGACAGTGGTTTCACAGTTCAAGTTGATGTAAAGGATTTCAACCCAGAGGATCTTGTGGTAAAGGTGATAGGAGACTTTGTGGAAGTGCAAGGAAAACATGAAGAAAGAAAGGTAAGTGTTTGGGAGGAACACTGAATTGGTTTATTTACAACAAACAGAATCTGTGTTGTTATTTAAACTTATGTCATTATTTGTTTTGTTAGAAGGATGGTCCAGGGGTTTCAACACGGCAATTTAACCGCCGCTACCGAATCCCAAAAGGGGTGCACACCATGGCTTTGGAGTCAGCTGTCTCACCAGATGGCATCCTCGTCATTTCTGCACCGATGATGCAAACTGATAACTCCAGAATCCTCCCCTGATCACATTAGTACCAAACACTTCAATCTCTGCTAACTTCACCATTTATGAAAACAAATGCACCAGACGCTTTTATGAGCACACAGGCATAAACAGGAATAACTTCAGGCTCCACAGTCACAGCAACCCCCAGCATTTGCCAAAACACATGTTTGTCCTGTTCCTGGCACAGTTCTAATATTTCCTTGCTCCTTGAGGTTTGTATATACTTCCCTGCTATTACTCAGCGATCTTACATAATGTTTTTAAGAAACCAGTCTTTGTAAATATTCTGTGTTCACAGTTCAAACTGCTGCTTTTTTGTGCAACCTTTGTAAAATGCACTGCATTGTGATTGTGATTAATGATGCACACAGGCCTATCTTTAAAATCTTTAATGTGGAATTATTAAAAAAAAACTTTATTTCTTTACAAAATAAAAAAAAGGAACTACATGAAGTGTCACTTTTATTTGTTTGAGTAACTCATTGCTTGTCCAGTTCAATCAACACTGCATCCACTTCGCTGAAAGAAAAAATACAGTGGATTACTATTCTCAAATGTTGGGTGCTATGTATATATTAAATAATAACACTTTAAGAGTTACAATCCCCAAGATTTAAAGATTAACAACCAACACAATTGTACATCAGCAATGATGATACATGAAGCTAGCTGAGCAGTTTAATTTAGTGGTTATTATTTTACCTGATTCGCTCCTTTACCCATGTTCTCTGTTTGCGGAGGACTTGTAGTAAAGGATCATCCTCAAACTCTTTTCCATCTGACTCTGCAAAGAAAAAGAAGTATTTTTTAGGTTATCATGAGCCAAGGAGAGGCTAAACAATAGAATATTTTCAGTATCCACATAGAGAACCAAGACTATGAGTCACTGTTTTATTATTTAGTCTCCAAAGCCAGTATGTTGTAATAACTACAGCAAAATTCAACACAGATCACTAATGTATGTAGCTCACAATGCAAAGAGCATGCACTATAAAAGACACAAAGTTCAAGAGGTTTTGACCTAAAAGGTTTTGGAATGTTTGGAATGGAAGCTATTTATGGGTCAGAATAAATTCTCCACAGTTGACTATCGGGCAAAGGTTGGTGCTCTTTGTTGCCACCAGCTCACCTTCGGCTTCTTGCAGCAGCTGTGAAATGACCTCTATAGAGTTCTGAGCATCGCACGGCGGAACTGAGGATTGTGGAGATGCAGAGGCAGTGCAAGGAGGAGAAACTGATGGGATGGGGTTCCTCTGTGCAGGCAATGAATCCACAGTAGGGAACAACACCTCTGAAACTACCTGTAAGGTCCCAACAAGAACACTCAACTGGTTAATGCAGCTTGAAATTACCATCATGACACTGCATCTTAATATCAGGGGACAATGAAACAACATCTAAAAAAACAGGGGATTGCAGCACCATTGAAAGTCTGTGGTAAATGAGAGCATATTTAAAGAATACTTCCTCTTTTCTGTTATTCAAACATGTTTAGAAATGATCGCCTATCTTGAAAGATTTAATAAGATGACAGTGCAGCAGAGTGCAGCAGAAATAAATCCTAAAATCTTGAAACAAGCTTGCTCTATTAAATATCTGGTTTCC
>JAUZTA010000030.1:10266743-10279596 GCA_034780835.1 Ctenochaetus striatus | reverse complement strand
ATATAACCTAAATTTCTTCTACAATATTTTTTAATCACTGATGTCTTTTATATCCTTTTCTCTGCAAATTTAACTCTTCTAAATGTTCTCCTTTCTTTATTCATTCTTTCCAGCTTATTTTTCCAGTTCACTCTTAAGAAGTATTACACTTCAACTGTGTAGGTAAAAAAAAAACATCTGACATGGCTGCAAGAACAGAAACTCCTAAATGATTTTAATTTCAAACCAGACTACTCTTTTATGTTTATTTCAGTGTCACAGGTGCCTCTCATTCACGGTGATGATTTCATAATAAAATGTCAATTAAAAACCTCCATACTTGCTCCTGGCTCATTTCACTGCATATTTTTGTTTTTTCCTTTTGCTTTTATTTTAACACTTTATCTATGAATCAATTATGTCGTTATGCATTAAACTATTTAAAAACAACAGCAGATGTTCTTTATACTTGAATTTTATTAGATTTTTTCATAATATGTACACAATATTTACAAAATGGCAGTTTATCACGTCAGATCTGTAGAAGTATGGGGTATAGGGAGGAGGCGTTGCAGATTAACCTTCAGCTTCAGATGTTAGTGAGCTGCAACATAAACTATTAAAGCACTGTAGACGCAATACAATACTTACTAGTGAAGCGTGACTGGTTGCACACAGCAAAAAGTCACAAAAATACTCAACATAAAAGAAAAAGATAAGAATGAGAGGAGAACAAAGAGTAGTTAGAGATTTGTAGGAGAGGAAGAAGGGAGCGCATGCAGGGAGAGGAAACGAGAGAAAGGGTGAAGAGACAAACTTAAATAAAGAGGAGTTAAAAGGAAATGGCAGGAAATGAACACAGCTGAAGTGAGGGGTGTGGGATTGTTCCAGTGTAAGATATCAAGGAAGGAGTTACAAGGACTGATGGAGGTTTACAGTAACATGGGAGCAAAAAATACTGAAAACATGACTCAGGCATCAAAGAGGAGGGTGAAAAAAGCATCCAAAATGAAAATGTGTACTGTTAGTTGTCTGGGGTGAAATTTCTACTAAAAAAGATAAAAAATATACAAAGTGAACATTCTGGCCTGTTTCAATGCTGAAAAAACCTGAGACATCAGATCTACACACTAAAACAAGGTGTAAATATCCAACATTTCAACAAACCAAAGACAACAATCAACCATCAGTCAAGTTCATCAAACATGAAGAAACTAAAAATGTTAATTTCTTAGCATGGGAGCACAAACCAGCAATCGTCAAATAAACTCTGTCTGAAGAAGATTGCATACTGAGACAGAAAATATTACTAAATGTAGGTGAATTTCAAGGACAAAGACATGTTCTGTATGTCCAGACACATTATTAGATGACGATGATGATCAAACTATCAAAACTAAGCCCTACTGCAACTCAGTAACTGACTCAAGGTCGGTCAATCAAGCAAATACAAGCAAAATTTAAGAGAGTTAAAAAGAAAACAAAAAAAACAAAACAAAAAACAACAAAGTAATGTAAATTTCTGACGAGCTGACAGCTTTAGTTGTATTATTTTTAAAAAATGTAAATGCGTCTGGACAAACAGAAACCCACAGTACACGGTGACTTTCTCAATCATCAAACATTGTTTTAAAAACTTGTTTTGCACAAAAAAGACTTTAAATATTCTGGTTAGCAGCAAATCACATTAGCAGCAGATTAACATTTCCACATTTCATAATGCGAGGCTCCCATGTATTTTATTAGCTGTATGGCTTTAACCTCAGAGGGTCAAACCAAGAGACTTGGATTGCTCACAATCCACCCTCTTCGGCTGGCGTCCGGAGGTGGGTCGCCCACTTATCATCACTCCGTGTGCTCCTGCAATGCAGCAGTACTATGAGCTGAAGAATGAGAAGTCTGGTGGTGTGTGAGAGAAAGGTTTAGGAAGTGAGGGGAGGGAATAGCAAAGAGGACAGGGGATCAGGTAAATGAAGGGGAAGAAAGAAAACATGTTGAGATAATTGCCATTACAAAACATTTGCTGAAATAATGAACAGGTTGGAAAACAAGTCCAGGTTTACAAAAGCATTTTGTCGACTTGATGGAAGTTTGTCCTTTTGTGATAGGCATTTACAACGTGTGTGCATGTCTGGCAGTGGTTTTTCCACTATTCACTACTTGTATGCCTGCTGTGTGTGAAACAATCAGCTAACACAAAACTGCTGCAAAAACAGCATTTGTGGCCTTGAGGGACAATTTTCTCAAACCAAATGTTCACATCTTAAGATTACGCTCAACGTTTCAGTCAAATTTGGTTCAGTTGCATGTGCTAATTTTTCAGGCTGTACTGGGTGAAACTAGCACTGGAAACTTGCAATTAATGAATCCACCATGATGTTGACAAGGCACACAACCCAACCCTAACCTATCCTGACTGTGTTTAAGATAGCATATTCACATAAATGGTCTTAGGAAGTTTGCAAAACCCAATGGAGGGGGGAAAAAAACAAATACAAATACAAAAACACACTTACCCGTGTGTCGACAATAAACAAAAACCCAAACACCTACACTATGCTCTAATCAAAAAGAAATCACAGCAATATCTTACAATATTTACAAAGTATACTGTGTAAACAAGTGAACATGTTGATTGTACAGCAAGCCTGCATCCTCTCATGTTCTGGTCAGTTACACCACAATTTAAACCCTTCAGGCTCAATATTTCTGCAGTGGTAATTAATACTGTTAAAACAAAAAATAATCATGAAGAACGTCAACCTCTATTTTCAATTCCAGCACAATCATTTTATATAAAGAAATTATAGCATAAGGAGGAAAGTCCATGTTAAGGTCCTGTTGGCTAAGGGCACATTTCCTGACATATCTAGCTTTCTAATTGCTGCCTTTTTTGGTATCAAAGTCCACATTTTCCTCAATCAGTGCGCGCTACCACTAATATCACTCTTGGTCTTGAAGAGTAGACCCCCCTGAGGATAATGGACCAAAATCCCACCAGAGAAACTCCACACTATCTAAGGGGAATAGTTTCTGTGGTCTGGAATGAGGCTACAAGACTTCAGCTCAAGTACAGAAAATGACACTGTAACTACACGAAAAATGCACGTTCAAGCATTAGTCATCACTAATATTGCATCTCCCTCTTTATTAATTTAAAGTAAGTTTAAATTTTTTTTTGATTTAAATACTTTATCATGACAATTGGACAGCAGTGTGCATCTGTGCAACAATTTTTTTTTCAGATCTTACAAACTCCTTGTACCAACTATTGTTTAATTTCCTACACTTATTTCATCTGTTCAATATTAACCTGTAAGTTTTGATTAAAAACTGCTTTGCTGCTCCGTTATTTTCGCTGCTTTTGTTGATATAAAAGCCAATACTGCTGTCCAAAAAATACCAGACACGAAACATTTAACACAAAGGAAATGAGGCAACATCTCAGTTGTGTCGTCATCCGCCTCCTTCCAGAGAAGTCTCTCTCGCTTACCAGCCTTGCAAACACCAGAACCAGATGTAGCATACAAACCACTTGTTATTTCTTCTTCAGGCAGCTGTAGGTTTTCCACTGGTGCTCCACCATGCAGATTTCCACCTGTATTTTAAGACGGCGGCTTGGTGACTCCTGTTTCTTTTGAGTAACAGCTGGTGATGTTAGGAGATGGATGACAAATGGGCTTCATCGCTGCTCACTGCTGGGCTGATCAGAATGAGCTGGATTCCAGACGGTGACAGAACTTCTACCTGAGAATGATGAAGCAGATTCCCTCTCTGCCTCTGGCTGCTTTGATCCTGGAGATGGAGCTGGACTTTGAGGGTATGGAGGAGTGAGGAGATCACCTTGATGAACAACACTTGCCTGTATCCTTCATCATACAGAGTCAGTGCTCATCAGATTGAGACTTTTTCCCCAATGCTGGCCATCAAATTTGAAACTGTAGCCAATGGTGAATACTACTTATATGAATCAGGAACAAGACTTAAGACTTCAGTCCACTGCTCTTATGGGCCACAAGACTGAGGACAGGGAACAGGACGGACAGCCAACTGTAGAAACCTTGATGAAACTGGGTGCAGGGTAGGACATACAAACCACCACCTCTTCTCTCAGACAAAGTGCTGGCATCTTCTCACCTTGTTGTCTCACAGTCTTTAAGAGGAAAAAATGTGCCATTGACGTGCTCCCGTGGGTTTGACTTCAAACAGGTGACAACTGAATGAACGGCTTGACGAGCAGCTGTTTGCATTTTCCTTTTGGTTGGTGAGGCTTGAAACTTCAGGTCTTGCAGCTGTTGACTTGAGGAAGGAAAAAACATGACAGAACACTGTTAGCTTTGACATCTGATGGGGGTAAAGGAACAGGAACCATGAGGGTGGTGAATCTGATCTGGTTCTGTGACTTCTTGGCCTCTAAGTGCTGAGATTACATGATAATCCCAAATCTAAACTGTTCACTCTCTTTTCTTGCATTATGTAGTGAGATATCTTGGGCATTAAGTTAACCTACAATATGTGAGTGACAGAGTGCAAAGACTACTCATGTTTGAAGTTCTTATCTGACTGTCAGGAAGTAACATCTGCCTTCTGTTATCTGAATCTGAATCTTGCAGCAGAGGATGATACATTGCATCTTTCTGAATGGGTCTTTATTAGTCTGCCGACTATGCTATCTGAACTGGCTGAGATGTCTTAAGTGCAGTGCATTGTATATGTAAGGATCCTTGATGGTCCCCTAGTCTCTCCCTTTATGCTGCTAGCCCCCCCTCCCCTCAAGAGGCAGCCAATACAGCTGTGCTGGTTTTGCAGTCTATCTTTTGGGGGTCAGAGGGTGTGAAAGTGACACCTAGCCCAGTAAGAAAGGCCATACAGGAGTCTAAACAAGAGAAGCCAAGACAAGACTGCACATACTGCACCGGCAAGTCGGGCCTGAACCTGCAGACAGAGGAAACAGATAAATGGCGGTCAGCATATACATTTTGAAGACGTAACGTCTACAAACACATCTTTCTGAATGGGACTTACGTTTTGACCATGGCCCGAAGAGCAACCTTTCTTTCCCTTTCTACAAACTTGTCAATAAGGTATGAGGCCATGCGAGGGGCTTCATGGTACAGCTTAAAGAAACGATGATAGTTTCCTAACGCCCAGGCAGCACGTAGAGATAGAGCATGAGCCACACACTCATCTGCCCGCAGCGCTGGGGTCAAGTACACCAACTCAGTTGTCAGATCTACAAGAGAAAAAAGGGGCAACGTTAAAATGAGGGAGGCAATCTGGAAAGGGTGAGAACCTGTATGAGTTATGTAAATGATTCGAAAGAAAACATTGGTGGCATACCTCCAGAGTTTTTAGTAAAGATGTAGTACATTAGTCTATATGCTGTAAACTCTCCAATGTTCTCTGAAGGATTGTCCTTATAGAGGGCCTTCAGCTGGGTCTGGCACTGGTTGAACTCTTCATGGTCTCCCTGAGGACAACGAACATTCAGCAAGTATTTTAAATTGTACCTTTAACACTTATAGATAATGCAACACTAATAAATGAAATACAGACTTACTTTTTCTAATGCAATACGAGCATGACACTCATACACTTCTACCGTGAATTCAGTACGGATTCCCTGGACCTGGGTAATTCCAAAACACAAATTAGCACAAATTAACACAAAAACCTTGATGAAGATAACATTGAAAAAAGACAGACAGAAGGAAAAACAACACAAATAAAGAAAACAGACCGTGAGGTCCTGTCGTATGGACTTCATCTGTTCGCAGGCATAGACGTAGTCCTGGTGAGTTTTCCAGTGGGTTTTCACAGCCTGTAGAGATTTTCTCAGGACCTAGGTAAAAACAAATTCAGAAACAGATTTGAGTCTGGATCTTGATCATCTATGATATGGGACACAAATATGCTCTAAGTTCATCCACTTCATCCCTCATCTACTTCCTTCCTCTATGTTGTTTGCACTACATTATGTATGCTGAAAAACAGATTCAGGAAAACTTTAAACAGTTCATTTATTCAGTATTTCTTAGACAATGATCAGTGACAGATCTTCAAAAGGCTATACATCATGTCAGAGTGTAAAGCTAAAGAGAGAATAAATAAAAAAGTCTGACGGGACAGTTCAACTTACATGCACTGGGCGCACAGTGGAGGGGTCTGGGGCACAGGTGAGCCTCAGGTAGGACTTGGTGATGTCCTGGCATGTTCCCACGATGGGGCAGTCCTCCCAGCTGAGGCCCTCCTGTGTTCCATCCGGCAAGTCCAGGGCATTGATGGAGAGAACTAAGGGCTCTGAGCGAAGCTGCTTGTGAAAACGAGCTGCTCTGCTCTGCTTCTTGGCTTCTCTGTTGGGATCATGGAAATCCATACCAGCATTGCCACCTTTCCTTTTCTTTCCAACAGCTGAATTGGAATCGTCCATGTTTCTAGGAGAAAAAGTTGTCAGGGGAAGCTCACAAGTAAGTAACAACAAGAGCATTTTCCTCCACTTGAGACTAATCAAGAGTAGTGGTTTGTGAGAAAAATTAGTGCCGAAGCAGAAGATTCTAAGTAATTTTTGTACAAAATTTTTTTAGATTTACCGTCTTCCTCTGTTGGCTTTACCGCCTCTTCCACGTCCTCTCTCTCCACCTCCATGTCCTCTATCCCTGTCATTACCACGACCTCGTGCTCCTCTCTGACTTCTTCGTGACAGCTGAGGTCGAAGATCACTGGAGATGCTGCTGTCTGACTGCGAGCCAGAATCACTGCTAAAACAGAAACACGATAAATTTCAAAAGGAAAACATACAAAAAATTCACAGTAACTAAAGAACTGGTGGAGAAATATTGTCTTGCCTGCGTCTATGCCTTTGGTTGCTGCGGTCTCTGTGTCGGCCATGGGAGGGGGATGGAGAGCGGGAGGAGGATCGAGAGGAACTAGAAGATGGACTCCTTTGAGAAAATATATTCCTGTAGTGGCCCAATCTATGCCCACCACCCCTGCCTCTTGACACTGCAGTCACTGTGCTTCCACCACGGCTCATTGAGCCATCTGAAGACCTCTGGGTTGGAACTGCTTCCCAACGAGACTGCTTGACCTTTAGTCTATGCACATATATTTAAAAAAAAAAAAAAAAAAAAGAGAACCACTCTTAATGTGTCTGCAGGCAATGCTGTCAACATCTCACAAGTGTCCACAACAATACAGAGCAAGGAAAAAGATCACAAGTTTCTTTTAACCATAGAACTAGTCAAAAATTTATTTAGAATTAAGTTATATACTTAATTAAAACCACAACAAAATCTGGTGAATGCATTTTTGCTTGATCTTTAAAGCTATCTGAAGAATTTTCAGATTAGTTACAATTAATATGTATGCCAGGCAATCGCTAAACTTACTCAGGCAAAGGCTCACGAGTCCAGTCAATGGTGTATGCGGAGCCATCTTTTAACCTGTCTTGCAGAACTTCCTTGAGCACCTTCTCTGTACGATCTTTGTCCTCCTCTGTCTCACAAGCTGTAAAACAGCGCTGCACATATTCCTTCATGGCTTGGGGCCAGTCCTGGGGTCTGGAGAGAATAATTAATGAATGAATAATTAGCTATAAATTAAAAAAAGACAGAAAACTGTGGAAAAAGACCAGTTCTCACCGCGTCTGACCACCAATCGGTGCAGCACTGGCACTAGCCGGGGATGAGGGAGTTGGATTCAATCCTGAGGGCTGCTCGCCTGGAGGGAAAGTCTGATTGGAAATTGGAGAACACTGAACCTGGTAGGGCCTCTTGGGAATATTGAACTTCACAGCAGCTGTACCAGGTGCCTCTGTCATGGCATAAAAGTGAACTGAATGAGAAACAAAAACTAATAGAGGAAAATTTATTAAAATTAACTTAAGCCAAAAGACCACAATAAGGTCAAACTGAGATACAATGCTGTATTTTTTCAGATTACAGACTGTTCATTACGAACAGCATTACAACAAAAATAAGAAATGACAATGATGGCAACATTTAACCTTTTGCATTAGCTTAAATGTTTAGTTGTTGTAGTTACAATCTAGTTACAGTGAAACAAGCCTGTAATTACTGCTTTCAAATGCAATATGGAAACAGAATTAGGGATAACATGAAGGTAAGCTGCAACAGAGAAAAACAGTGCTACTTAAATCAAACTCTGCAGCAAACAAGCTAAGAAAATGCTATAAGTCAGTTAACTTGCAAAGAATAAACCTTACGTTTCATGCGGTGCCACAGCTGTTGTCCTTGTTTTTGGTTTTTGTTTTTGTTAGCCTCTCCTCTGCCAAGCCCTGGTAAATATGGGCCTGATTGCTGTTGTTGCTGGGAGTTATTTTGAGTAGGCTGATAGGTGTTCTGCGGCTGAAAGGCCTGTCCATAGTTAGGCCTTCCCTGGGAATGACTGTAAACTTGCATTTGGTTGGGGTCACCGGGAGGGTATGGCATGGAGTTATTGGCACTATAAGCATTTTGTGATGGAGGAGGAGGGTACTGAGAGTTTGGTGGGGGAGGAATGGGTGGGGGTGGAGGAGGAGGAGGTTTCTCTGAGGTGGTTGGGCTCTGGGGTGGCTGCGGAGTTGCAGGGGGAGGAGGCTGTGGTTGAGAGGGGTAAGTTGGGGACTGGTCTTCCATCCCAGGCACTGGGGGAGGCTAAAAAAAAGAAAAATAGAGGGGGAAAAGCAATTTAAGCAGTATGGAAGAAAAAAAACTTTTCATGAAAAAAGAGCATGTAAAAGTTAGAAAAAGAAATGTGCCATGAGTTTCACCAAATGTTCTTTCCAATATAAATTTATCTAAATGGTTCTGACATTATTTTGTCGGATGCTTTTATTTCTAAACTTTCTAAAACCAATTGAGTCAATGGCAAAAAATGATTAGTTGGGTCTATAATTTTATCTATCACATAACTGACAGTCCATAATGAACTACAAATTCTTGTTATGTACCTGTCCATTAGTGGTTGGAGTTCCTGGATAAGGCGCTGGGGGTACACCATACTGATTTGGTGGATAAGCAGCTCCATACTGGAAATTCAAAAAAACCCATAATGTCATTGTACAACCCTCTCCAAATCTCTTTTAGAAGATGCAGACTACACAAGCTGTGCAACTAACAGTGTTGAACAGTTTATTTGCCTTACAACAGTATTAAATGTTAACATAATGACCAGAACAAAATCGTTTTCTGTACTTACTGGACCCATCGGATAGTAGTAGTTATAGGGGTATGAGTATCCAGGGTAATGCTGCTGAGTTTGCTGGTACCACGGATAGTATTGCTGTGGCTGCTGCTGCGGCTGCTGCTGCTGTGGCTGCTGTTGCTGCTGCATGGCTGCAGAGTCAGTCACTGCTGGTTGAAACTGACCGGCCTGAAATGATAAACATGCAGAAAAGCTTTGGTATATTTATCTAGAACACAGAGAACATCATCCGGCAGGGGTGGAAATTATAACAATAAAGAAAAACCTTGTGAAACATACAAAATAAAAACCATGTAAAACTGAACACAGATAAAACTATATGAGGTCCCCCACCTTAACATCAATAAGCAAACACTTTTTCTGCCATATACTGAGTTAGAGTCCCAGACAAGCGTCCTTAAAGCATTTCACAAATTTCACAGTATTCATGTTGCCTCTGATCTAACTTAAGTGAGACATGTTGCTCGCAACAAATTCAGAACTGGCTGATGATTATAAAAATCAATAAAGCTGTTTAGTTAAAGCATGGAGTAAATGTCGTTTTTAATGTTTTCAATTAAGAATACCTCAAAAAGCATTACTTATGTTAGAATGTTCTGTTTTTATTATTTATACAGCAACACTAAATTGATAAACATAAACATTAATAAAAAAAATAAATACACAAAGAAATTTAAAAGCACACCTCTGCTGTGGTCCGGTTGGCTTGGGCATTCTTTGCTGAGCTCTGACTCTTGTTAATGGACGCTAATGCTTGTCTAGCTTTCTCCCATTCTGGATTTTCGTGAACCTGGCCGTCTCCAGCAGCACCATAGGACCTTCCAGAACACATAAGAATATAAATCAAAGGTGTTTGAAATTAGCATGCTTTACATTTTTCAGTGGCACAGAAACCAGCCTTGTAAGTTGTAAGATTAATTAAAACAATCGTGTAGTTTACATGTTGTATTGGTAAATAAACTTAGCCTGTGTATTATTTACGATTAATACCAGACCAGGAACGACTGGTAACTAACGGCTGTTCTCTTCCACCAGTCAACGTATGGAACATGTCTGTCCCTCAACGTTCCCTCAACGTTAACTGCTACCTACTTAACAGTTAAATAAACGATATGCTCAGTCTAACCGCTAATCTAAGATGTCACCCTGTTTTAAACAACTCATCCATGCAAAGCCAGTCACCTTGTTAGAGTTAACGTTAAACTAAACCGATAATGCGTCAACATTAAGCTTTTGTGTACTGGGTTGACTTGGAAACATCGCAGTTTGTTGCACCATTCCTATCTTATAGTCGTTTAACGACAAGCGCTATGACTGAACGTTACATGCAGCAAATTAAATTAATATTTACCGTTAGAAAAACTTTCCAGTGTTAATTCGCACGCAACGGGGTTAACGTTACCTTTCTGGTAACCAAACCAGTGACCCGTATGTTATTAGATGTGCTAACGCTAGTCAACAAGATAGCATGATAATCATCTTACCAAGATTAAAGCTAACATTGGCCATCTATTTAATACAATTAACGTCATTCATCATAAACTAGGGGTCTTCTGTAGCAAGAGTGTGACCTACCAGTTACTTGTAGGGGCTGCTTGTGTCGTGTTGGCCGCCATTTCACCACAGACTACAGTAAGCGTTAGAAAAGCTAACGCTAGGACGGTTTTTCGCTAGCTGGCTAGCAAGAAACTCGGCTAACGTCGTTAGCGTTAGCTTCTATGCTAACCTTAAACCAAGAGGTAAACAAGCGAGTGACACGATGGTCAACTGTCTAATCACAAGACTAGCAGCCAGCCAAACGCGAAAAATATAACCTATTCCAAAAGCTAAACTTCTGTATACTTTAAGTAAAGGTACAAATGTAAAGATGAGGAGAACATTGGCATATTCACTTCCTTCTTCGTTGACGACCAACTTCGTTCTCTAAACGGGCTGTGGAGATACAAAATGGCAGATAAGTAAAATTGGCCAAGTCAAGTGACGTAATGGATGGTTGTGTTTTTTGCCCGGAGTACATCCTCTCAGGCAGAGCTTACGCCCTCGTTTCCCCGCCTCATACATTGTATTTTACAGGCTCAGCCAACCAATGCCTAGCTCCAGGTATAGGTAAGAGCTGTATTTACCTACTAACCTGTCGGTCATAAAGACTGGGGCGGGATTGTAATGCCTGTGAGGCTAAACGGAGGTCATATATTCCTCTGTGGTTTTTTAACTTTGCCCTAGTTAGTAGTGAAAAGGAAAATAAAACTTTTCTTATTTCTGAATACCTGTACAATTTATTTTTAATTTCTTAAGTAAACGCATTATTCTCAACATTAGCTAATGTTCTAGTGCATGTGGTGCCAACATGTCACCACTAGAGTAACATGTTCTTCATTCTGACCATAATGGGAGACTGGGCTGGCTATAATTTTACCCCATCAAATGCACATTATATGTCTTTTTTTTCCAAAAATTCATAGATTTGAGGCATACTTGTTCCTTTTGGTACTAGCTTTATTTTTTTTTATCTTCCTGAGAAGCACTAACAGCTGCAGGATGTGTGTTTATGTGACCTTGTGTGAGTGTTGCTGTGTATTACAGGGAGGAGAGTCATTTCCTGTCGGGCAGTCTCTCCCACACTTGAACCCCTAAATCATTCAAGACTTTTGGAAGTCTCTATAGAGTGAAGTCTTTTTAGAGTGCAAGGTATAAATGCAGCTGTTTTAATGTTAATAAATGTATATTTTGTTGCACAACAAAGAACCACAATATCTTTTCAAAAGAGATTTCACTTGGGGCAAAATGCTAATACATCACATTTCTGTCACTTACACATATTTTTTGTGGAATTAAGAGTACTATATTTCCTTTTGATTATGACAGAGTATGACGTAAATACAACAACCTTAAATAAATACAACCTTATTTTCAAGTCTAAATATAACTTAATTCTTTCCTTAGTGAGCATCAGGTTATCTGGTATCACGATTTACATCTTTCAAAATAAATTAGATGCCTCATTTAGTGTAAATTCCAGTTCATTTCTCACAGTGAATGATATCATGTGCCAGTTGAATGAATAATTTGCTCCCATTGTTGCCTTGCAGGCTACATCATTACACAAATATGTCGAGCATTTGTGACAAGATCTCACAAACAATGACTCACTAGCAAGCACCATTGTGTGAATACCTGTGCTGTGGTAATGCTACTGTTTCTCAAACACAAGAGAGGAAGCTGGATAATATGTACTTTTAAAAAACATCTAGAACCCTCATCTTTTGTTGATTAAATTCTTTCTTCCCCATTTGCTTTTTAGGGGGATTATTTTAGTCTGTATAGGTGAATGTATGAAGGATTAGTTATGTGAGACGCCCTTCTCAAAAGTATTATGTCATTAGCAAAGTGATGCTTGTTCTTGTGATGTTGTTTAAATCCTTTATAATAATTGTACTGGAAATAGCAGGTTTTTGGTATAATGGTGTAGCAGTAAGCATACATATAGCATGAACAGTCTTTTTAATATATGTGTGTTTAGCCCAGTGTTGTGACCACTGAGGTCATGGATTTAATGATTTTTGAGACTATTGCAATCTTAGGCAATTCAACATTCAGCAGTTAAAATGTGTAATGTATTTAGGCCTATACATGTGTGTGTGTGTGTGTGTGTGTGTGTGTGTGTGTGTAT
>JAUZTA010000030.1:10239394-10265083 GCA_034780835.1 Ctenochaetus striatus | reverse complement strand
GAGAGGGAAGCGAAAGCAAAAAGCCAGATGAAAGAGTTGGATGGTACTGGAGAGGGAGCTCACCAAAGACGAGAATAAACTCTTTAAAGTAAGTTTTTCCTTTCGTGTTGAATGTTTTGGTGACGCTCACTCAGGACGATTGATTGTTTTACATTGATCCAAACGTTCCTCTCACCGCTTTGCCAATCAGTGTAGCCCTCGCGTGTTCATTGTCAAAGTTAAAAAAAAGTATTTGTTTAACTAACAAAATCTACTCTTTAGTGTTTTTATGATTGGAAAGTTTTAAGGGCTGGGGTAGGCCTGTGAGCCCCCTCCCCTCTCACATTCAAACTCATACACACACATGCTCAGAAAAAAAAGAAGTTTTCTCAAATGTATAACCAGTTTTTAAGTGTTTGATGTTAATATAGAAAGTATTTTTTCTACTAAGGTAACTGAAGCTCTGAGAGGAGATCAAATTAACTGGGTCATAGTGGCTTTCACCTCCTCCAGACTGACTTTAATTATTAACCTCAAGCTGCATTATTGGTCTTATCAAATACATTTTTTTTCATGCTGAAAGTCACATGTATCTATGACAGAAGCAGCTCAGCTTTGGTGTCACAGATTCAGGATTTTTTTTTCAACGGAGAGTTGCTGTCCTGATTTTGTCCACATACACACACCCCTGAGGGTAGAGAAAAGTATGTGCTAGCGTTGCATGAGTGTGTTTCAAGTGCAAGTCTCAGCATGGCCTTCGCAGCCGCACCAGTGCGAGAATGCTCATTGGTTTTGGAAAGTGTTGCACAACACGTCGAAGTGTTGACGCTGCCCTGTCTTATCAGGACGCTGGACTGGAGCTCCAGTGTTTCAGCTGCTTTTTGCACATTTTTTTGTCTTTTATTAAGTTATCTTATTTGCTCAGTGTCATGTCTGTCATTCACCTCTTCTCCCCTTTTCTTCCAATCTACAGTAATGCCGTTGCACAAATCATCCCGGGCTTCTCGCCTGGATCCTACCATGATCTCGGCCCCGCTTGGAGACTTTCGCCACACCATGCACATTGGAAGGGGAGGTGATGCATTTGGGGACACTTCCTTCCTGTCCACTCTTGGTCCAAGCTCAGCCAGCTCTGACTCCGAGAGTTCGGGGATTGTGCAAGCTGCTGACCCTCAGACTGCAGCAAACCACAGCGATCTTTACACAGATGCTCCAGGAAGCCCACAGAACAATGAGCTTCAGCACTCTGAGTCGGTGTCTTCATTCACCCTGGACCTGGACCTGGATCTGGGCCCGTCTATGCTGGGAGATGTACTGGGGGTGATGGATGGTTTGGGGCTTGACTCCAATGAGGAGGAGGTGTTCAGTCCCAAAAGCGACACTTCCTCTGTAGTTGCAAAGCAGGGAAAAGGAACCACGGAGATGTCTGTGAACATGCAGAACGAGCTGAACGGTAAGGACTTGGTTGAGTTGGATTCAAGGCAGGTGGAAGACAGCAGGATAACAGACGGGAACGGGATGAAGCCAAAGGGTTTACGACCAAAAGTGAGATTCAGTGACAAACGAGAGGAGATCATTCGCCAGGCTTCTGAAGAGGAAGAAGGTCAAGGGTTTGACTTTCAGGATGAGGATCAGCAGGCCTGCCGCAGTCCAACGAGAGGTGAGAGCATAGTCGGCGAAGGTGAAACCGAGGTCACCAATCACAAAGTAGATTTGCCACCCAGTCCGGCTTCGTCGCATAGCTCAGAGTACGAAGGAGTCACCTCATTGGACAGGAGAAGGGCTGACAGCTGCCACTCAGAGACTGATTCAGAGGAGGAGGAAGTGGGACGAGGCTACACATTTGAAGATGAGTTTGATGATGAAATTGGTCTATAGGGGATTGGCATGGTTTCCCCATGAAAACAGATCTTTGCTGTCAAGTAAATCAAGTATACTGTATTTTCCTAGGCTCATTACTTCAGCATCATTTGAATGGGAGACTTAAACAGTGTTCAAACTGGATTTTCAAGACTAGAAGTGAAAGACATTTTGACGATGTTGCTCAACTGGAAAACACTATTAATGTTTTATCTATAAGGGTAACAGATTTTTCAATGACTGTTATTTTGATCAGGAAAAATCATTATCTCATTAAGGTTATTACAGTGAAAGGTTTGTAGCACTTTGATTTTTTTTTCACTCACTTTGCTATAAGACTGATGCTCAGTGGAAAGTTTGATTCAAGCTAAATTAATGTTGCTTGCATTATTAAATTCTACTATGTCTTATATTTTTTATCTAAAGCACACACAACAGGTAGGTGTTGTGTTTATTGAGCTTTATGCTACAGTGCCTTAAAGTGAGCTGTATACTTACATTATTGTATCCTGTGCCATATCAGTGTCTTAATAGTTATTTCTCCTATAGCATGTTTATTACAGCCTGTGTCTTCTCTTTGTGTTTAAGCCTTATAAGTGTTGCAGACATGGACAGAAAATAAAGATATCATGTGTATAATCAATTACTGTGAATTTATCACATTCCAAAAGAGAGACTTAAACCATATTTGTTTCCAAAGTGCAGTTATTTGCCATCTTCTCACATTACCAAAGCTTTTTTGAGGGGGGCTGTGGGGCTGGACTATTACTGAAATGCTAAGACAATCATGTTCATTTAAAAGTCAATTGTTGATCAGGACCAGCATTGTATTTCTGTTATGTTTTTTTTTTGTAATACTTGCTTTAGAAAGTATCTTATTTCTCAATGCTGTAAAAGGGAGAGATCATTGTGGTCATCCCCTGAAAATGCTGGTTTAAACATGTGTTATCCTGTGGTTTAATATGGAATACAGTGAAAACAATAAAACTATTATTGGGATCTTAAAAAAATCACCTGGCTTGGTTATGACTTTTATTTTCTATGGAAAATGACTCCAGGACAAACTTGGAGCAAAGGAAAGTATTCATAGTGTATCTGAAGATCCTCACAAGTACTTCCTAAAAAAATGATTTTGTGCTTTCCACCATTATAAATAAATGAAGCCAAACACAAATAGGACCATTTTCTAAAACAAGGAAAACAAAACCACGGTTTTATAACCTTTATTTTAAGCATGCAATAGGAAATGCCTAAAATAGTTCACACATCTGTAAAACATACAGACTGAAAGTTCAATAGTAAAGATTATAAGACCACATGGCGCCTAAGTTGGCCAATAAATGTCCAAAAGAAGAATTATTACCTACACTGCTGAGTTATGTACATTATTACACATACTGGGGTTTTATTGCTCATTACACATTACATGTGTATCGCTCATGTAAAGGCAGCAATCATCTGTTTCTCAAACACTCACACAGACACACACAGACACAGACACACACACACTCCCACACTACACAGATATCGTCCTGAACACGTTGAAGCCTGACAGAGCTGTGGAGATCATCACACCAGGCAACTGTGGGTGCCAGTGGATCTCCTTGATCTCTGACTGACCCTGGTGCAGGAACAGCAGCTGAGGGGGCAAGTCCCTCAACCCTTCCACCCTGGCTCCCACATCACATGACTCCACGGACAGATCCCACTGGCTGATGACGTCATCGGCCCCCGAGGCAGCGAACACACTCGAGTCCATGGGGCTCCACTCCACCGACGTGATGGGAGCGCTGTGCTGCTTGAAGTTCGCCACAGGCCGTCCAGTCTGCAGGGGAAACAAGAGCACTTACATAAAGTTTATCTGGCCATAGAAGCATCAATTAATTTCTCCTCTTTATTTTGGCAAGTTGCAGCAAGTCAAACACGGTGTGAAGGAGTTTGTTTACAGGCAAATAAAAAATGGACTTTAGTATGAGGTGGAAGGCTGTAATAACACACCACTGTGCAACAGTCACAAGACAGAACAACGTTATTGGTTGGGTGGGGCTGCCAACTGTGAAGCCATTTGATTTTCTAAATGTGTAACACTCCAACTGCTTAACACTGTTTGTCTTGCGGCTCTTTATTGTGATGACACATGCTAGTCAAACAGTAAGATCCTTATTCTCTATTGAAAATGAACATGTAATAACCCACAGCACTGTAACTGTCTTCTAAATTATCTTGCTTGCGTAACTAAAATTACTGTCTTTTAGATATGCAAATCAAACCTTTAGTACTTGTTTTTGTTTTACCTTGAACTGTCGCAGGTCCCATACTTTCAGAAGCCCGTCGTCACCTCCGGACAGGATGAATGGTTCGCTCCTGTTCCAGCTGATCACATTGACGTCTGAGGAGTGAGCATCATTGGCTGCAAGCATTGAATTTGGCGGGGCACGGATATCCCAGATGCGAATGGACTGATCCACCGAGCAAGATGCAAAAACCTGTGAAGATCAAAAAAAGCACAGATTCAGAGATATGAGCCTAACCAAATCTATGTAAAACAAGATTTAACTGATCTTCCTGTACAAGAAACTCTTATTGTATTTCTGCAAATGTCTTTTAGGGAAATGACAGTTGACATGAGTTAAGTTGCAGAGAGTTCCAAGAGCCTGACAAAAGGAAGCAGTGTACCATCAAGAAGCCAGGTCGTGGATCCACACTGATTTAACATTAACTGTATTGGTGGTCTGCTAGCTGAGGCACTACGGCAACATGTAACATGATGTTTTTAGTCTGTTTGCTAGTTACAGCACAAAGCTGCGGTTTGAACAGGTGGTGTCTTTAAAGTCAACATTGTCTCATTCATTCCAAACATTCACGTCCGCGAACACACCCTGTTCTCCCACCCAAACACCTGTACAGCGCTGCTAAGCTCTGTCTAACAACATCAGCCCACATGGAGAAATTCCTCCTCTGCATTAGAATCATCCTGACCCTTTATGCTGAGTGGGACAACTCCACTTCTGTGGTCACGGGGCAAATTAAGACATCTGACATGCATGTCAAATCTCAGTATGCATGTCTAATATTGTAAATGTATGCATTTTCCATGTGTGAAGAAACACACAGAGGCAGATAGACCCCAGTCACTTCAGACTGACAACTGCTCTGCCTTTTTTTAGGGTCATCTACAGTGTTTTAGTCGAATTCACTGCGTCATTTTTTCCTACAAACATACTGTGGCTTCAGTGGGCGACCACTGCAGATCCTCAACAGACTTGCTGTGGGAGCTGAAAGGTCTTTGGTCAATCTGCCACGAGGTCCCTCCCTGACGTGGTTCCCACACGTGGATGTTCTTTTTGCAGTCTCCGCTGACAAGACGACCTGTTAGGAAAGTACAAACATTATACTTAAGCTTCTGTTTAACTGATTTATAAAACCTCTTATTCAAGATGAAGTCTAATAAATTTCAGGTTAAAATATTTGAATCCAATACAGTTGTAGCAGTTCATGCTTGCTCTTATTTTTTATTTTAACGTTCTGTTCAAACGTCCTGATGAGGGTCCCTTGCTGAATTGCCACACCCTGTTTGTTCCTCTTGGCTTCTTGGTGTATGTGTACATTTTAGCCTCTATAATTACAATGTTGTTATCCATTACATTACTGCAGATCAGTTTTGCACAACAGACCTTAATTAGGACTTAACAGACTGTGTTGCACCTCTGCTGAGGAGGTCATGTTTAGGATCCTGTTTGTGTGCTCGCTGAGCTATTTGGTATTTAGCAGAATAATCCAGGTTTCAATTAAACTGAGTGGAAAGTTAAACCAAACAAGGTTTTATGTATCTTCAAGAGTTTAAAGATGTTTTGACAATACCTCATTTGTAAGCTAAAACAACACGCAAACATGGATGTTGTGTCAAAGACAATGTAATTCAGTTGTTTCTGGCGTTAAAGATTTGCATCTTGGGAATTTAAAATTCATGAAACTGACACAGAATAAAACAGTTCACATTAATCACCCTGAATAATGGTTTCTTATGTTCTTGAGTTTAAAAAAACACTGGCTGTGGAGTGAGAAGAAAGGTGGCCTTCGGAAAAGCAATATTAAAACAATATTTGCCTTCAAACTAAGTGAATTGAGGGTCTATCTTGACCAAGCCAAAACTGGTAATGTTGATACAGTGGAGTTGGCATCAGTGAATTTTATTTTGATTTCATCGTGTTTGAGTCTGTTTTACAACGATAAAATGACTATTTTTGGAAATGGAGTTTGGTGACTTTGGCAAGAGAGAGATAGTGGCTGTTTCTGGTTAAGCAAAAGGGTCTTACTTCCCTACAAGAAAGGTCTCTCTGTGTAGGGATTCTTTCCAAAATGTTGTCGGACACTCAGGATAAGAATCTACACTTGGTGTCAACAACGAGTGTTTTGGTGGACAAACTTTGACAGTGTGTGATAGCCCAAAAGTATTAAATTATAGCTGTGTTTCAGAGATCTCTCTCATTAATAGACCTTGTTGTTCTCATTGGTCAGCATGGGAAGATAAGGTGCGAGTTCAAAAAACACAGATGTTACTGTTTAAATAAACACAAAAAGAATGCAGCCAGGGCCATGTTATGCATATAGTTGTAGTTAACTGCACTTATTTTAAAGCCAACAAGGCCAACGTGTATGTGAGCAGTTTGACTCTTTTCCCTCTGCAAATTACACTGCAAAAAGACCCCACATACCGGGTACTGTAGGTGACCAATCGATCGCAAAGCCTTCGGTCATGTGTCCTGAGAAGCTGAAGAGAGCCACGGCTTCCTTCTGTTGTGTGACAAAGGCAGCCATAGCCGCAGAACTGTGAACGGCTTCCAGCTGAGATTTCAGGTCAAATATTTCTACCTGACCCTTCTCTGACCAGACAGCAGCCAATGACTGCTCTCCATGCCGGGTCACCTGCAAATTAAGAGACAAAAATGAGTGATTAGAAACTTCAGAAAAGTAAAGCCTCTGATATTTGCTTGGTTAGTATCTGTGACTGTCTAGAAAATCACATACTCGGACTCTATTAATTCCTCCATAATGAGGCATCATGGCCAGTTCCATCTTTGGCTTCTTATCTTCATCTTCCTCATCGTCATCACTTTCTTCATCGCTGCTCTCCTCCCCCTCTTTTTCTTTCTCTGTCCCGTGGAGGTTATGCATGCGCATGACGAGAAGTCTGCAAGAAAGTGAGATTATGCATTTAAAATGATGCAGATGAGCAATTACTTACAGTAATTGTTTCGAGTAAATTATTTTGAAGAGATGTGTAAAGTATTTCAAGTGTTAATTTCCCAATGTGCGGAAGACAGCAAACCTCTTGAGAGAAAAGCCTCTTATCTAGTCTGGTACCTCTATTCAAGTGCTGAGTTTGCGTATGATCCACAATAATCTAAACAACTTTTTAAACATGTTTTCTTCAACCTCTAGCTGACCTCTAAAGTTCCCTTAAAAGGAAAAGTCTTTTACTGCTGTTTTGGTGATTTCTAAACAGAACTGAAGCCTTTACACAACAGCTGTCTGAACACAATTATTTTGCAAGTAACCGCACTTAAAATCAAAATAAGGAAATGTGTTATTAATTACTATTTATAAAGATATGAAGCTGTTGTTCACAGCCTAAGATATTACTGTAAAGAGACGGGTACATGTGCTTCACAGTCTGTATGGTAGTTAAGCATGGAGGCTTACATATTTATCCTTTTAATTCATCTATATTCAACAAAACAGTAGAGTTCTCTTCTGCTGTAAAAGATCCAGATGTTTTTGAAAACAAAGATGTTGACTTTTTAGATAAAAGATCATTAAAGTGAAAGAATAGTAAACAACCAATTAACTAATAATTAAGAGTATTTAACTGTAATTGAACTCGTTGAATCTATTTATGTCATCTAAAAGTTAATTTAAGCTGATTATAAAAAGACCCGTCACACCTGTTTTTTTATCCAAGCACTACTCTCAAAAGCACAACATAGAATTTCTCACATAACTCATAATTTCAAGTATATTAAGGCTTAAATTTGTGCATAATTGAATGACAAAACGTAATGACAGCAGCCCTAGATGTCTGATCCAAACCTTTCTTCTCATCCAAAAAGGTTACCTGTGGCTCATTAAAAAAACAAAACAAAACAAAAAGAAACAGAGCAAACTGAAGATGTCCAAAACACCATCCTTAAAATTTTAAAGCCAGAATGTAAAAGCTATGGCTAACATAACAGTGACCCTGTCCGACATTTATTTTACACTCGATGCCTGTGCATCAAAGTCTGAAACTAGCAGAATCACACCAGTTAGTGTGGTTAGCATGTGTTTTTGTTTAAGTTGTTTGTTGTCTTGTTCCTGACAGTGCATGTTGCATTAACGGTTGTGAAACATACTGAATCTGCTGCGATGTCAGCTACATAATAATACAATGATTGTTTCAGTAAAGAGCAGACTGAAGCACCGGGGTCCATGAGTACACAAATCCAGTCTGCCCTGGAGGTTTTAAGTTTCTTTCCTTGCAGTTGGCTTTTCTCAGATTTTTCGAGAAGTGCACAGACATTTCCCTCTTCAGCTGAGAAATATGAAAACATCTCTCTGGTGACACACTTTGCACAGATACAACATGTACTTTCCATCTGCGGTTACACCCCCTCAATACTTCTACTGCCCCTCTTTTTACCTCAGGATGGCGAAGTCACGACCCGCCCCACTCTGACTCTGATTGGCTAATAATCGTTGCCATTGTTTGTTGGGTAGGTTTATGGTTTAGGCATGATAAGTGCGGTGTGTTTGGGTTAAGGAAAGAATATCAGGGAGAGCCTATCAAAGGCTGAGTAAGGCGGGTCAAGACTTCACCATCCTGGGTAAAAACATAGTGCTTAGTTAATGACATGCTGTCTTGGTGAAGCAACAGTTGGAGTATTACTCAAAGTCTCAATGCTTTAGTCAAAATTTATATTATTTTAAGTAATTACAGCATTAGTGTTTTACACATAATTCATAAGATAATGTCTTCGGGAGGTCGGTACCTGTTGCTGAGGGCTGTGTCCGCCTGTGTGCCCGCACAGACCAGCATGGACAGAGGAAACTGCTCCCTGCCGTCCCCCCCTGCATCCCTCAGGATGTCAAAGCTCAGACATGGAGCCCCTAAACACAACCAAAACAAAAACAACGCAACTTAATTCATACTGCAACACATGTATGTCGTTTTGAAGATGTGTCAGCCACCGTCTGCGGGCTGCACAGCTGCTTCAACCTGCCTGTTTGACACTCGTGGTACATGCGGTACGCAGACCGGTCCATCTCCAGCTCCTCCCCGGGCTGTAGCGGCTCCATCCCGGGGACGTACACTTTTTTCTCCCCTTCTCCGTCCGCTCCTTCCTCCTCCATCTCCACTCCTTCATCTTCGTCGCTGCCGACCTCGTCCATCTCCTCCATTTCTTCTCCTTCCTCGGCGAACGTGCCTTCGTCGGGCGCAGACATCTTGGCTTGGTTTGCTTACTTCCGGTATGTGCGGCCACGTGGTTGAAAACACTGTGCACTGTCACCCCTCCTCCCCCAGGCCGCCTCGTTCCCTCTCTCCCCTCTCTCTCTCTATCCCCTCCCCGATTACGGGAATTCAGCTGGCTTCTTTGACGCTTGGCTCCCTGCTGCCAGGAAAAATCAGACTTGCAAATATTTGTCTCGGAAGTTGCCCAAACTGCAGTTGTTCATCATAAATGTTAATAAGCACGATTATCATGGGAGTTAAATGGATTTTAGGATCGTCTCTCTCTCTCTTCAGGGAAAACCAAAAAAATGTTAAAGGAAATCTTGAATCATTTCCACATTCTGGTGTCATGTACTCACCCCTGGACAGGATCTCCCACATGCACCGATGAATCAGATTATTGCATTTATTTATCAAGCAAAGGCAACATGCAGGGGGGAGAGCTGCGGTCGCACAGCCGGGTGTAACACATGTTGGCTCGGGGTCAGTAGTCCTTGTGCCACTGTGGGGAAAATATTGGCGGCTAGAAACGGACAAACAGATATCTGCGTATTTTCCACTATCACGTATTTGGATATTTGTACTGTCCACAAAAAAATACAGTTCACAACCCAGAAGAAAAGCACTTTTTTTTTTACATTTTTGTTTTCCTAATTTGTCCAAAATTTTTTTCCTCCAGCTCTATGATTATCTAACCCTTTTGTAATTCGTGCTCATGCTGCACTGCGTTTGTCCCAATCCTTCCAAATTATTACATAAATGAGACCAAAAAGTCTATAATGGCCGAAGTTAAACACTTCGGTACTTTGAGGATTATGAAATCTCAAGGAGGCTCCTGTGAGGACAATGATGCACATTACATGCGTGGGTGTGTACATGCAGGGGCAAGTGCGAGCACAAAATGGTGCACTTAAGTTTCTCATGCAGCTCTTGACAGAAGTCGGAACATCTCCGGAGTCTTGTTTTCATCTCCAAAGCATTCCTCTCTCGTCTGAATCTTGTCTTTTAGTTTACATCAGCGTTGCAAAACAGTTGTAACGGATTTCTGCACTATAAAAGACCCTTGAAGAGATCTGACAGTGATGGTTGAGCTCAAATTAATGTGGGCTCCAGCACAAACTCTGCGTCCTGTCGCTGGAATGCAAAATCCCAAACAAAATCTAATCTCTTTGACAAAAATTGGCAGAAATATAAACAAGAGTAAGTAAGTTTTGTAACTAAGAAAACAGTAGTGGAAGATATGCTCAAACTTTTTACTGAAGCAAAAAATAGCAAAACCATGTAAAAACTCTGTTACTGCACAAGGAAAAGTTCTGCATTAAAAAATATACTGAAGTAAAAGTATGCAATACTTCATAACATGTCTCGTAGTCATGTAGTCAAAGTGTGTAATGAATCATAATTCTTTTAAGATGCTATTGTTGATGCATTCATATTAGCGAGCAAACATGTATTATTTAATAAACTGCTGGACAATTCAGATCATAATAATGCAACATATCTGTAAACCAATAACCTGTAACCGATAACTCTATCTGTTAGATTAATGCGGTGGCATAAAAATACAATGTTTCCCTCTGAAATCTAATGGAGTCGAAGTCAAAAATGGAAGCAAATTTTCAAAAAAAATCCTACAAAGTATGTACAAGTACCTCAAATGTGCTTAAAACTTAAAATGTGCTTAGTCAGGTTACTTTCCATCTCTGATGACAAACAGCACAATAAATATAGCTTACAACCTTTGGAATATTATATCCTGGTAAGTTAAACCAAAAACTAGCAATGCATATATCTAAATGTCTTTAATTTACAATTATGTACAAAAGTAAACGTCCATCGACTGCAATATTTTACATTTACATAACATTCATTGTAAACAGTCATGAATTCCACATCAATAGACGATAGCTTAGGTGCATTTGCTTGCTCAGCTTTTATCTCTTGTTAGCATGAAGAGCATTGCTAGCTGGAGCTTGTGGCTTGCTCTAGAGAGGTTGGCTATACGTTTATATGTGTGATATCAGTTCTTACAGAGTCACTGTAAGACAGTGAATTTAGCTATAGGAACTAACTTTGGACAGTCACTTCATATCAACAAAGCCTACTGCATTAATACATAAAGACACACATATAAGAAAACAAACATTCAGTGCCAGGAAATAATCTTGCATTTTGTGTGCATCTTAAAAAAGACCCTTTTTAGTAACTATGGCAACAACCACCAATAGAGTCTGAATAGCAAGAGGCTCCAGAGAGACGCGTGTGATAGGGATGGAGATCCGTGGTTGGACGGCGGTTGTGCAATGTCTATCATCCTGTCTTGCTGTCCTTCCTCCTCACTGTTGATCGCTCGGGCGGTCAAGAGTCTGGCCCTCGATGGACCGTAGTCCTTCCTCTCAACAGGTGTGGGCAAAGTGGGTAGGTTGCAAGTTTCAATGGAAGGCTCACATCCGACCTTGAGCCATCGAGTGAAAAGTTCTGACGTTAGGTTGAGGAGCTCTTCAGGAGAGGAAGATAATGTGGAAAACTGGGCCAGATCCGTCTCCTCCTGGAACCTCTGTGACGGGGAAAAGAAGAGATAAAGATTTACAATAAAAGGTAAGGAGCTTTCAAATGCACATTCACAGAATAGACAGGAGCAAAACTCATATTAACATGCTTGTACATAAAGTAAACAAAAGTTAAAACACTGATTTTAATGCAACAAGCAGTCACACGTCAAATAACCAGAAAGCTCTTGAATGTCTTTATTTCACAGGGCAAAGCAAGACCTTTAATAAGGTTTCATGATAAGATAAATATGAGGATAAAACCCTACCTCTGTATTTCTGTTCTTTTTGATAATTTTATCCAGTGTCTGTTTTAGATCGAGGATTAAGGAGTGATTTAGGTGCTCATCCCAGAGGTTTCTGAGAAGTGTATGCCAAGAATCCAGGAGGACTACTGCAGCAGGGAACACACAACACTGCAGGGAAAAGGCAGAACATCACAACAATCCCAAAGGGTTAGGTTTGGTTAGGCTGCAGCATGCAAAACACATGAGACAAATCACCACAAGAACCACATCAAATGCTCATTTACGAGGGACTCATGGTACAAAGTACTACAACCTTTTCCTAAACCAAGCATTTATATGGCCTGTTACAGTACCTGAAAATAGGTTAAAAGTTTATGATTAGCTTGTTTAAAGAAACTATCATGTCTTTGGTTTGAAAATTAAGCTCATTTTAAGTCTAAGATGCGCAGCACATTTATTGCACATCCACCCTCACTTCCTCTATTCATGCGATAAGGAACTCACCGGGTCAGAGTCGCAAAGCATGTTTTTTGTATAATGGTGCACTACATAGTAATTTTTGGGAAATACTGTCCTCTGCAAGAGAAAAAGAAGAGAAAAAAAGAAGAAAATGGTGAAAACAAACCCATAGATAATGAATAATGAAAAAAAAAAGCATTTACATTCTAAGTATAACCATACAAAAATATAGTGATGACTGAGTTTTACACTGCATGATTCAGAATTCAACAAACCACAAAAGTGAAACAACGTGATGTTAGACAAGTTTAATTTGTCCCTCACTTCCACTGTTTGTCATCTGGTAACTTATCATTTGATAACTCATTCATTTCACTGAGATTTAAACTTCTGACCCCCTCTTTTAACTGCCTGCGACTGACAAGTGACTATATTCTTTAAAGCATAGAAAACAGATTTTGTAAGAAAAAACAGCAAATATTATTACAGCAAAGTGAATCGTTATTACTTATCACCACCCCATGAAAGAATTAGGAAAGAAATTAACACATAGTTAAAAGTATTAAACTTACAAATCCAGTGGGATTGGAGTCGATAGTGGTTTTAATGTTTTTCACACCTTCCCAGTCAAAGTCACATCCACCACATTGGACAGTCAAGAATGATAACAAGAGCAAAACTGTTGAAGACATGATAAAGAAGGAAACCGACAGAACGCATTCAGTTAATTGTTGGAAACTTTCTGTGGTTTGTAGCTTGTTCAAACTGCATACTCACTAAGAAACATTACATCATTTCCTGCCACAATTGGCCATTTCTGCAGAAAACAATATGAAATGTGGTCTGTTGTTGTTCTGTTCTGTTCTGTCTGAAACGCAGAAAAGCTATTCTGACACTTCAAAGTGACACAACAAATCTGATTTAATTCACCAACTTGATCGATACCCATTCTTATCCACTCTTATTCCCCCAAAGCCTCCAAAAAAGAGAGTTTGCAAAAACCACAAAGGCAATTTTTTTCTCTCACCTGGCAGTGACATCCTTTTTATCTTTCTAAGAGTGGACACTTCTCCATTTCTCTTGTTGACGGCAATCACTCTGCAGACGCGTTTCTGTGTCAGTCTGTGAAAGGCAAAAGTTCCTCCTCTGTGCTTTTTGAGGTCTTTGACACAGAGTACAAGTACACCGCTGTGTCTTCTCCTTCACAGCCTCATATTTAGTCTTCTTATGAACATCCTTAATACATTCCTTCCTTTGGAGTACTTTCCAGAAAAAAAACACCTCATTTATCCTCTCACGCCATCATGCTCTCACTTTGGATTTTCCCACTTAAGCCTGAGTGGCTGCAGCCTTTTCCAAAGCTTTTGTTTTTTTTGTACTGTATCTCTTTCCCTTTCCCCCTCTCACTACTGACCTAGAATCTTCCTGAACAGCCTAATTTGAATCACTCCTCTCTCCCTCGAAACTGGTTAATGGATAAAGCGGGAGAGACACTGGCCTCTTCTTCTCTCCCTCTCCCTCCAGCCACTCTGTGTGTCCTCACTCTGCTCAAAGTGAAAGTGCTATGCTGGATTGCTTGTCTGCTCCCTTTAAGTCTCGGCCCCTCCCACTGCCACACGTTTTACCTCACTATTGACTGACCCGGCTCCCTCCCCCCTGCTCCCCACATTCCCTGACTCCCACCCTCTTGCCCCATCCTCCCCCCTCCAAACCGAGCCCAAGGAGGCTTAGTCATGCAGTTGGAGCGTATGTTTTTCATTTGGACTCTCCCCCACACCTCTGCGCCTTGTGGATCCCCTGATCTTTATCCCTCCAGAGTCAGTACGCAGTTTCATCCTGTTTAATCATCACATGATCTGCCTTTTTAGTAAAAAAAAAAAAAAAAAAAAAATTCAATCACAGTCACATTCCTTGAAAAACTGACAAACAGGATTGCAACACTGCATTGCCAGGACTTGCAAGTCATTCTGTGTGTTACAGCTTTCTGTAGTCATTGCTGTTAAAATCGTCCTCACGGGGTGGATGGTGTGATTATGACGTCTAATATTGTGCACAGCTGTCATCACCCTGTCCGTGGCGTGTTGTTCAGATCCCTCAGGTTGCGTTGGGCATTGTGTTATTTTGGTTGTAGGTGCTGGGAGAAGAGTTAATTATTATTGACTCTTCGTGTCAAAGAGGAATTGTTCTTGCATGTGTCCTTTTCTGAACACAGGCCAAAGGCAACAAGACAGCTTTCCAAAGTCCTATCTCTACAGAGGGAAAAAGGAAACTAGAGAGCAGCGGACTCACTGCAAGCAATATATTATAACTCCCTGAGGAATCAGTAACTCAAAACCACTTAGCTTATACTATGGGTTTCAATGACTGGTATAAATATCCAGTCATTATGCCCTCTTCCTGTTTTGATACAATGCTTACATATTGAGGAAAATAAATATGTAACTAATCTTTGGAGCTGCTGCAAAAAATGTTTGAGCTTCTATTAGGAAAACTGACTAAATAAAATCCAGATTTGAGTTAGTCAGACAAAAAACACAACAATGCAACAAGTAAAACTCTTTTAGGACACTAGCAGTTCTGACAAGTCAGTTCATTTTACATGGAAAGCTTGTCAATCCTGGTATTTTAAAAATTCACAATTCCTTTCAATTTGGACTCCAGCATGAGTTTGCAATGCTTTCTCGTGTTTGCACAATAACTACTTAAAGAAAAAAAAGCACCCCCCCTCTCAATTTAAACAAAGCCGTATGTTACTGACTTTTATTGACTTAAGTCTGCAAGCTTCAGCAAAGCAACGGGCTCAAATAACTCATGGTAAGAAAAAAAAACGCAGCTTTTTATTGGATCAGTGAATGACTGGCTCATTAACAAGCCAAAATCCTGCTGATGTGGTCAACCATACTGAAGGGAGGTACTGTTATGCAACCGTTCTGTCTTCATTTCAGGACACCAAAAACCTTAAAAAATGTTGTCTTACACCCCTTGAGACTTGTTGGCTGTCTGTAACTCAAACAAGTGAGTCGGAGCCTGCAGAAAAATACTGCTTTCTCCTGACTCACTCCCTTTTTTATTCTTCCTCTTTGCCACAAGATGGAGCTAACTGAGGATTTAATAAAAGGATGTCTGTGACAGTTGACATTAATTTATTTGACTTCACAACCTCAGCAAAAGAGTAAACAAAGTGCAAAAGTCTTTCCATAATAAGTTAAACGTCACAGAATAACATGTAGATGCCTTACACAGTAATTCCCTTTGACAAACAAAAGCCTAGTACATTTTCCGAACTGAATGGATGTGTTAATGTGTGCAAGAGAATCATCAGGGTTAAGAACAGTTGATTTCCTGCAACTTAAAAAGAAAACAATGGATGAGTCAAACAATTTCCTTCATCCATTAAAATTCCTCTCTGATTCCTCTGGAAGTCCCAAAAACTTCACATAAATGATGATAAGATTTTTGCTTTCACTTTCCTTCTTTAGTATTTACTCCTCCTTTTAGTCCCTCATTTCTCCCCCCCCCCTCTACCTCCTCCCCCCTCCTGTTCTTCCAGCTCTTGTCACTGGCTGGGGCTCCTCTCCCCACCTCTCACGGCTGTCATTAAATGACTCTTGTAGGTTTTGCTAAGTCCAGTCATCCAGAACTTGAGCAGCCTGACGTTGTCCTCCTCACCCGGCCCCGTCGCACCCAGGAGGGCCAGAACTTTCTGGGTGTCCTCCCTCCCTCGACCGTCCACTTTGGAGAACTTGAACAGAACCTTGACCTTACTGAAAGAAAGAGAGTCAGCACTGAGGAGGCTTTCAAGGTAAAATGGTGAAATCTTACATAAAACCAGTCATTTTTTTTTATTTAGAATGTATAGATTTTAATTACTTCATCCACTCTTCCTTCAGACACAACAGGCAGTGAGATACCACATCCACAGACAAGTTCTCATTGGACAGGGCCACTTCCAGCTTGTTTAATAACGTGGGACCTGGAAAAAGAGGAAAGTACATCCTAAGTACATGAGCACAACCTTTTGACTATTTGGCTTTCAGTCTTTCTGTTTAAATGCCTCCTACAAGGAGCCGATGTTTGTTTTCCCTTCCGTCCATATGTGTTATCTCAAAAACTTGCTGGAACAGTTTTGAATAAAAGCTGATGGAAAATTCGGCTTTGGGCCAAGAACCAAATCAGTTTTTCATGTGGGAGTCTTTTAAAGTACTCATTTACGTGTGGGACGGGACATGTCTCAACATTTTCCCTATTTTTGCATTCACTTCTGTTCTTACTAGAAGGACACATAAATCTGGCCCAAGTTTCCCATTAATCTGTGTACTTTAATGCAGATTCAGCTAAAAAATGTCAAAATATATTCTGTTATGAATTAAAAGTTTAAGTCAGTGCAGAGAGGCCAGCGTCATGCACTCTGAACGGTGAAACAGGCAACAAGCCTACAACTGTAAGCTACTGCAAACTGTGTAAGCTTACCCCTGTCTGTGGGCTGTGTGTTTGCACTGCTGATGATAAACTGATAATGTGAGGAGATCTCATCTTCACCCGTGAGTGAGGTCTGACAGCTTCTCTCCGAGCTGACGTCCACCAGCACTGAAAACTCTGCACGACAGACAAAGGACCTGTTACAGTTTGCAACAGCAGTTTTAGAGTTTCACACAGTAATCCATTACAGTGTGAGTGTACAGACTCTCTTGTACCTGAGGAGCTGACGTGGGCTGGAATCAGCACATCTGGGCTGAGACCCAGGAAGTTGCATTTGTAGGCTTCCTCATACTGAGCACTGTACGGCACGGAGCGCACACAGCCCACTGGCAGCAAAGACTGAAAAAGGACAGAGACTCAGATTATAATAAACACAGTTGGCTTAGTAAGCGTGTAAATGGCACCTGCTAACCCACTCAGTCGTTCTGGCTGATGCTCATGGAAAGAATTTTGACATGTCACAGTAAAAAAAAACACAGGTGCAGAAGACAAAATTAATGTTGGTTGAATTGCACATAAGTGCTTCAGGTTCAGGGTGTTAGTATTGTTCACACTCACTTACTGTCACACTGTCATGACTCACTGTTACATTTCAGGAAAAGACAGCCATGGTTAATGTTATTAGTAACACCTGTGCAGTTTTTCCACTTGATGAATCAAAAATGTCTGTGGGGAAAAAGGCCTGGGAAATATTAGAAAGCATGCAACAGTTCAATTATCAAGAAATATTACCCTTAAATATCTTGCTAAAGTAAAAGGAATAATAAGGGTATAATAGAAACAGTTACATGCTCTGTCTTGTTGCAGAGAGAGATCTGGGGAGCGTGTACAGGCAAAGAAAATTTTAAGGTGTGTAAAGTTAGAATAAATTGTGATATATCTTCAAACAAGAGCTAGAAATGCAAGAAAAAACCACAAAATTTCAGAAAGCCAAAGAAAAAGAATAAAACCCAATCAAATATATTTGATTATGTCACATCAAAACTATTACATAAGCATGCATGAGTGATTTCTAATTAATCTTATTTTATAAGTACAACATGAAACCTGAGAGTTAGAAATGTGATAAACACTGAGTTTAACTGAGGACACATTATTTATACCATGGTTCAGCTAATGACCACCCTCACAGCTGTTATCATCGGTCCTTATTTTTATTTACCCACAATATAGTGACGCTACCTCTCCTAGCTATGCAGACAGGGACACAGTAGAGGAATACCTTGAGCACTGTGAAAGCTGATTGGATGAGCCCGGGGTCTGAGCCTCTCCATATGACCTGATTTCCCATGAGCACATGCCACACCAGCTGACGAAACTCATTAGCCCCAAGCACCTGCAGAACAAGTCCGACCATAAAGTTAAACAGCTTGTATATGAGCTAATGTAAAGATATGTGACTACTAACATAGATGAGATTAATGCCATAAAACTCTAAGTTCTTGTGCCTGTGATATTCTTGAAGGTTGGTGTTTTCTCTTTTTAGTTTTTTTGTTGTTAACATACATTTATCATTTCATTATATTAAAAGTTTACCTGTCTCAAATGCCTCAGCGACCTGAATTTGGGACCTGGTAATTCATCTAGTTTGGCATCATCACACAGGAAGTCGTGGCTGAACTCGCTTTCTGATTGGTGTCGCTGTGACTTAGAGGCGCCTCCTTCTGCTCCCTCCCAGCAGCTCATTTCCTCCTCTTGCTCTTTTGAGACAGAAAATGACATAAGAACAGAAAGAGCAATGAGCAAATGTTTTCTAAGCTGAGATTCATGGTAAATGCAGGGGAATTCCAGTGGAAAATTATTACAAAGGGCAAACAGCTCTTTATCACACTCTATTTATAGAGAAGGATGTTGCTAATCAGACATGTTACTAATCAGACTGAATTTCCAAATCCATTTCAGTAGTGTGCAATATCTCTGTACTACATAAAGAAGATTTAAAAAAATACATTTGTAAAAACAGGAATTTTTACTGTTGTAATATTGCTTTTATCAGTTACTGATTGTTTCTTCTTATCATTATCCTGTGTATTTGTTGATCACCTGGTAACTGTGATTTTGAAATGTGCCACGGAAATAAAGTTCAGGTACTTACAGTATGTATAAATATTAGGGAAAAGGGTATTAAAATTCCAAAACCTAAGCACTGTGCCAGACCAGGAAATGTCTAAATCTTTTAATCACTTTCTAAATCTTGACTAAAAATTGAGCAAACCCTTTCTGGCAGTGCATGTGAGTACAGTGGTTAAGTGAATCACTGTTTTTCTGGCCAGAGTGTTTCCGCACTGACTGACTCAACGAATCAGACCTTAACAAGAGTCTTTTCAGACGATTCAGATGACAAAACCATAACACACTGCGTGACACATGACATCTGCTGATATCACCTTCCATCAAAAGGCCAATGCTACAACATGTCTCGCCTAAATGGTGAGACATTTTGTATTTGACATATTGTATATTGCATTTTCCGACAGGTTTTGTGTCACTGGAATTTTTTTCTTCATCAGTTTATCTAGTAACAGGTTTGAACAAGTTCAAAGCTCTCTGTGTATAATTAAGGACAATGTGTCTACCTGTCTGCCTCTCTATGAGCACCAGTGTGTCCTCAGTTGGGGCTCCTTCCAGCAACTTCTCCGTCAGACGACTCCCACAGGCCTTCAGCAGCCTGAAGTCATTCAAAAGTCAAATTGAGCAATCACATTTCAGTAATCAACAGCTTGTGTGTCATGGTAGTAAGACTGACAGTTCACCAACTCACCAACTAAAGGAGGAGTGGAGGCTAGCCCAAAGGTTAGGATGCTGGGTGAGAGAAGTTAGTGATCGGGCTGCGTTGCCAGTTCTTTGGTGTGGAAAAACTGCAGGTGAGAAGGCACTGTTCATCCTCACTGCTCGCTGGGGACAAACTCCTTGTTCATTATCAAACACCTGACGGACAACAGAGTCATGGTTAGAGACATTAGGTGGACTAATAAATTCATGTCTATGGAATAAATATTCATGTTCATCATTTGAGTGAAACCAAATGAAGGCATGTAGTGGTTGTGTGCAGCCTACCTTGAGGGCTGTGCTTTGCAGGCTCTGTATAGTCAGTCTGAGGTGGCGTAAGAGGAAAGGCCAGGAGTTGATAAGGTATATCCTGTCCATTGCTACCATGACAATACTGTACCAGCGTTGGAAGCCCCTGGCCAGGCTGTCTTTGATAAAGAAGGTGTGTGAAAACACAAAACCGTGTTGCTCGTCTCCAAAGAAAATTGGCCCTTCACGACCAGGGCACACCTGACAAAACAGACAGAGAGAAACAGGTAGCAACAGAGATGAGACATGAGCAACAGTAATAAGAAAATCTGATACATTAAACTGTGCCTGAGCTGTGTGACGCACATACAGACATACATGCAGGCGTATGTCACTGATTACCTCACAGCTAAGGCTGCGTACGCAGGCCTGACGGACCACACTGAATAGCTGTGGCTGTCTGGGATGCTGGTGGCTTAGGAAGCGTATGCCTGTTTCATCATCAATGCTCACAAAGCCGGGGTGAGATGCAGGGAGAGATCGGCATCCCTATAAGCCAAGACAAGGAGTAAGATTTGATACAAAGGACAGGACAATGGACTCACATTCACATTCACAGCAAAAAAAGTTCTGACTAGAGTGTTGTGACGTATAAGACCCGTTGAGAAAAGGTTGGTTCAGCTGAAGTGGAGGTAAGTTTCTGATCAGATCACGGTACACCACTCACATCACACATCTCTCCTCTCTGTGTGGCTGAGCCATGGGCCCTCATGGTCAGGCCTTCACCTTCACGGTCACCATCACGGTCCCGGTCCCCGGGCACTGGGGCACCTGCCTGAGATGAAGGTGATGGGGATGGAGGGTGAAGAGCTTCAGTGCAAAACAGCGTCCGAGGGCCATGGAGCTCACAAAAGTGACAGAGGGCGACCAGTGCATTCATCTGGAAGGGAGAAAACAAGTTTTTCAACTGTTTGGGACTGAATGTGTTGTTTGTACTGAACATGTAGGAGTGTAATGTTTATGCATTAACAAGCCGTAAACAATTACATATTATTTGTTTCTGGGCCGTCAGTGACATTAGGGGTTACAATAGGTCTACTACAGATAAAAATATCTGACTGTCTTACCTTCAGAACAGAGTCAAGTTTCACAAATGGCTGGTGCTCACTGCTGCTTCATTAGCCGCCACCTCGTCCGAAAAGCCGTTACGTAAAAAGCAGCATATCAAACAGTGATACTTAACAGACTAAATGCTTTATTTTGTTCGTCTTTTTCAAAAAAATCACGATTCCCATTTTCACGAATTTGCGTTTTCTTACTATACTCTCCTTGTTCAGTTTTCCTTCTGTGTAGCCGCCAACTGACAATAACACTCACTGTCATGTGACGCACAGTCACGCGCTCCGGCGCAGTGACGCATTGCTGTTAGCTGCCCTACTTTTTCTCAACTACAATTGTTAATTCGAAAATAACTTAAATATGTTTAAGGTAATTACACGGTCAGTTATCAAAAGATTCACTTGTTAATATCAAATGTTATATGATATTGCCTTTAAGGCAAATTTTCGAAGAAAAACCAATTAAAACTACAGTACCCATGATGCCCCTGCGCACAACAAACGCAGGTTCAAAGGGCGAGACGTTGGTCTAGCGTGTGCTTGATGGGTCAGTATGTAGAAGATTTAAAGAAAAAATGTTATTTTGATACTTTTTACTTATTATTTGTTTTGTAAATATATTATCTTAACATGTTGATTTTTTGTGGCGGATGTTTAATTCTTTAAAGTTTGTAATGTGGTACATCGCTAACCAACCACTTCCGCATTTATTGAGATGTTGTTCAAGATTCCAGTTTTAGGAGTATCCGGCTTTTCTTTGTCATACTGTCAGGTCAAACTAAGCCAAAGGTGTAGCAGGCAGTGAACTCCACAGTGACACATCGGAGTTTCCTGAAGTAACATCGCCTTTCAAAATTACAGATTTAAGCATGGCTTCAGACGGAGTGAAGGTGCCTTCAGTTCCACCAGAGGACCAGACAGATGATGGGACCCTCCTGGAAGACACAGCCCGCCCAGGGGCAGCGGCCCCTGTTGAGGCTAACAGTGGAAAAGTCACATTTAAAGCCACAGCAGGTAAATCAACCTGATCACTCTCACACACACACCGATAAACAACATCTGCTTGCTGCAAAACAGATTTCCAAGCGCTACTAACAAAGTTTGAGATTCCTGTCAACACTGTAATGTAACTGAAATTAGTCTAAATCCTTTCTGAGTATTCAACCCTGAGATCACATTCCTCAGTCTAGAATACACTTCCTTGTTAGTGTGAGCAACTTAGTTCTGGTAAAGTCTTGTTTGTGTTATCATGTCCCCGATGCCCCCTTTTCTTGAAAGAGGAGAGCTGAATGAATGGGTCAATGAATGTAGTGACTGCCAGCATGTTTGCCTCATACCAGATCCCCCTTCTGAAAGTGTGTCAGGAGTCAGGAGATGAGTCAAGCCTTAAGTATTGGCCCTGATCTCCAGTATGAGAGAAGTCTGGATCTACTCCCACTTGCCTCACTGAGTTCAGTCAGACATTTCCAAGGCAAAAGAACTCATTGCTGAAGTTAATTATTGGTCACTTCCAGTCAGTGAAATCTCATGTTTGGAAGCAGGTAAAAAGATCAGAAGTTAGGTCATTTGGTCCCATGACCTGAACAACCTGTTGCAACCAGCACTTTCTCAGTGGGGTGGAAGACAGCTAATAATTAAAAGATTTGGACCGTGAGTCATATCCAGTGCTCCTATCTGGAAATAGAATTGCAGGGTGTGTGGTATGTGTTGGAGGTTACAGGCAGCCACATCCGAACTTCTTGGCTGACATTTCGGTCCTCTAGGTCGAGTCATTACCACCTGTTGCATCATTTATACTCATCGGATGTTTACAGGAGAGGAAATTCAGTGTTATACACATATTTTCCACCGCCAGTCTTCTTTCAGGGTTTATCACTCTTTTACATCTGGAAATATCATTGGAATAGTCAGACCCGCTTAAGATAAGGATCAGAGGGGGTCTTGGGAAATGGTCTGAAATTTGCTTTTTGAGTGAAGTTTTAAACATTATATCCTTACATCATCCATGTGTTTGTCTGAAATATCTCATTTTGAGATTTGTGACAAACTTTTAGGAAACATCAGGGAAAATGAAAGCAAAAACAATGTAAACGGTGTTAAACAAGGGAGCAGTTTTCATTGGATCCTTTTCTCTGCCAAATAATCACAGATTTGTAAAAGTTAACATAGTTTCCCAGTTTGACAAACATAATCACAATTCATTGTTAATATATGCTCAATAATATCTTGCCTGTTTTGTAAATCTTTTTGTAATGTTCAGCCATGTAAAACTGGACTCTTCTTCAATAACCCTTTCCTCAAAAGAACCAATTTGCTATCACTATGTTGAGTAAATGTTTGTCTCTTTTCAGCATTTCTTGAGGTTCAAGTCCTAAAAATATGATCTCACTCAGTTCAGTTCAGTTCAGTTCAGTTCAGTTCACTTCAGTTCAGTTCAGAGCTTTATTGTCCCTCAAGGGTAAATCTGCAGTTGGCAGAACACAAACATATGTAAAAAACACAATTAACAGGAACATTGGACATCATAGCAGCGCAAAACCAAACTTTATAAGCAGAAATCCTGATCAGCATCAAAAGTAAAAAATAAAAAGTATCACTTAGTTATTAAAAGGTTTACTTGAGGGACCCATAGCCTCTGAAAATATCTGCAATATGTACCCCTCTCCAGAAGTGTTTAAGAGGAGGGCAGTTATCATATGAGGAGTAATGACTGTGTCAAATGTGCACCATGTAGAGACTACAGTATCTTCTTTTAATTTATATTCTGTTGGAACTGTTTGTTATAGTGAGGATTTCTTTTATGAGTAGGTATTAAGTAATATTAATGTAGTGTTCAGGGTTGCTGTCAGCTGTTAATGGGAATGGAAAATAGTTTTCCATTAATGGTTTCCATTAGGAATCAATTAATGCAGCAGCATATTATGGTTTTCAAATGTGCCTATTAACAATCTTTTAAGAGAAGGTTCAGTTTTCTTTAGGTGATTTCTTTGTTTTTTTGTTTTTTTTTACCATGCTATATATGTCTTGATATAATTTAGATTTGTTGTCTGACACCCTAAGTACGAACAATTGGGAACCATACTTCCTGATGTCTGTACATTTACCATGAATCTTTCTCCAGGGACACACAAACATATCTTATTGACATGGACGCTTATATGGAAACTGAAAACAACTACTTATTAAAAAAGCATGTAGTAGCCAAGATAAACATTTACTTCTCCTACATCACTGACTCTAAATATGCATCTTACATACTATTGTGTACTAATATATGTATAAATTGAGTCTGTTTTTTTCAGTGGTTCTCTGTATGAGACTGAGCATTAATAAAGCAGGGAACAGTTGTTTGCTATGTAAATATATAGCAGAGTAATAGCTTCCTGAGCACAGAACAACACATTCTGTGTGTTGTAATCTGAACTAGCAGGTTAATAATTACATTACATGGATTCGGGCACTTGGCAGATTGAATAATAGCTCTTTATCAAACTAAATACTTTACTATGTTAAAGGGTAAAAAAAAAAGTGTGCAGAGCCAGAGTATGTTTACATCTAACTCAGCAAATTAAGGGTTTATTTTGAATAAGACCAAATTGGTGAGTGTTGGAACAGTGGGCAGACTAACCAAGACAGTTGTGGTGTTTTTAAATTTATGTCTGTTGAGTTAGAAAAAAGTGTGTTTTCCAGTGATCTCCATGGTTAAATTATTGTTTTTGTAGAAGGAGTCTGGTGAGCGATGTAATGTCTGTTTCTGGGTTAGAGGCGTGGTGTGGCCACACTCCCATTTGTTTTGGTATGAGTGCTGGTGCTCTAGTGCGACACCCAGTGGCTGTAAATGTCATATAGAACCTTTAATTAAATTATCAACACTAATCTTAGAACATCCTGCCACATTGTTGTAGGTATTTTTAGTTTAAAATTGCTATTGACTGTCAGGGTGCATCTTTCTTTGTACCTGTATTTTCTTCCTTTAGACTCTCTTAGTCTGACGGAGCCCTCAGGTGATTCTGGACAGAGTCAGGCTGTCAGGTGGTAATGATTGTGGGTGTTTCACTTCATGAACTTTGTACTCATACCTGGAGGAGATGGTCAACATATTAGCACAGAATTATGGGGCAGGCGTCCCAAAATATTTCATATCCTGTTGATTGACCATATAAACAGCCGTTGTTGTGTCTCTTTAATTAATTCAGGTGCAGAGTCCATTCTGAGAGCCTGCTCACTTTTATTGTGGCCTTTCATTACTGTTAAATTACCTGTTAGTCTCTTTCAAACTCTCTTTGTTTCTCTCTATCATTGACAGAGTCAGCAGAACGCAATGAGGATGGAACCGAGGTGTGCCAGTTTTTCCTGATGGGAAAGTGTCATTTTGGCCAAAGATGTCGTTTGTCTCACAGGTCTGTTCACCGTATTTTGTTCATCAAACTCAATGGCAAGGATGAATTGTAATTTCCTAGTAAGACTGCCATTTATTTTTAGTAACTGCT
>JAUZTA010000030.1:10118811-10129353 GCA_034780835.1 Ctenochaetus striatus | reverse complement strand
AAATATTTAAGTTATTCGTTCAAACTTATCAAATGTTCATTAACACTTATTTTTATCATTCCTTCAGTCTTGTGGAGGATCTCTTCATCCGTTCCTGCAACAGGATCCTGGATGCTCTAGAGTGAAGCAAGAGACGGAGGCACAGACGGAGGTTTTGTTTACGCAGGTAAACACACAAATCAATACACACGCGCATCTTGGATAATCACTTTTCAAGCTACACCACAACGCCTGTAATCTATAAAACTGTTCAAGGTGTGAGCGTACTGTCATCCACACCTGTCAGCTTATTTACCTCTGCATTCTAATCAGGTGTTTTGCTGCCAGCCGTGTGATGTGATTGGCCAGGACTTCGAGCTGCCTGTGCAAATTACAGCGAGTCCTGTTCAGACCTCGCCCAGCGTTCGCAGCTTGGAGGAGGAACTACAGGAGGCGATCCAGAAGGCACAGGTCAGAGTTTGTCGATACACAGGAAGAGATCACCAAGAGGTTTGTCTGTACAGTGAGATTCAGAGCTTTTCTTTTTCTTTTCGCCACAGATGGACCCTCGGCAGTCCTTAGATGACATCCTGGACGAGCCCATGACTTGTGTCGGTGAGTATCACATCAATAACCACAATAAAACTTAAATGATTCTCATATATCTTTCAGTGACTAATATTTTTTATTGCTTTTTTTTTTTTTCAGGCTCCGTCAATGTCTCGGATCATAAATCCCCTGCCCCCTCTGTCCCCGGCCCCTCGCCTCCTCCTCCTCCTCCTCCCCCTCAACCTGATCAGTCCCAGTCCTCCCAGCAGCACAACAAGGATGACAACTTCCTGCCCTCACCTCTTTGCTCCTCTCTCTTGCTGGAGCTCCCTCCATCTCCAGCTGTAATAAACCCCAACCAGGTGATCCCAGCTCCTCCTCCACCCCCGATCTGCACCTCCCCTCTGTCGTCCTCCGGAAAGTCACGGAAACGGCGAGCTCCGACCCTGTTTGACGCTGCTGACTGGCTCGAAACGTTGACATCCGGCTTCCACCCTCTCACCCCACCGACGGCCCCCTTTGTTGAGTCGGACTTCAGTCTGGATTCAGATCTGAATGTCAGTCGAGTGCTGGATCTAATGATAGAGCAGTGGTGAAGAATAGTGTGCACATGTCTGTTTGTAACTCCTTTGTATGTACAGTAGGTAAGCATTGTATTTTCTGATGGATATGAATGGGGAAAACTGTATGAATCCCGCCGAGGGCACAAGATTGTGAATAGCAGCCTCCAGTCAACCATCACTGAAAGGCTGTCAGAGTCGCTGGCTCCACGCAATGTCGGGAGCTGGATTCAATGCTTGCTTTGATGGGAAAAAGGAGCGCAAACACATGCACACGTAGACACTGCAGAGCTCTGATTAAAAACACTTGGGCTCGGCTAGGAATGGCAAACAAGCAACACATCTGTGGATTGACACACTCCACAGCACAATGTTTGCGGTGCAAAACAAAAGAAAACCTGGTGGCGTAATAATTTAAACACACTCCCTGGCTGCGCTGGGAGAATGTTTTTTTTTCTGACTTATCTCCAAAACCCGTTGTCAGATTGGGTTGAGTGTGGCCCCTGGTGTTGACTCAGTCATCGAGTCCTAGCCATTCATAAAGTCCATTTAGAGTGTGTAAAATCCAGACAGAGCACACAGCTTGTGTGTGGCTCCAGACCTTAACCCCGGTGCCAGACACACAGTCGGCATGCAGAGGGAGAAAGCTGGCAGGAGCAACAAACAAGCAGTGTGAATGTGTGCTTGTGTGGATGTGCAAGTGTGTGTGTCGAGTATGTGTGTGATCAACACGTTACTGCGTGTGACTGTGCAGACAAGGTTGCTTTCGTTCGTATGTATGGGCACCCAAATGCTTCCATATATATATATATTTGTAAGCGTTGATGCCAAATGCACTTGTAGTTATTTGCTTACAATTAAGTGTGCCTGTTTGTGTGTGGTATGATTGTTCCATGAGAGGATATGTGTGAAAGACACAGACAAGACGCTGTGTCCACATTTCAGACCAGACATTTCATTGTAATCTCTTTGCCAGCGGGCAGTAACTCCAGTGTAGTTATCCAGTGTAATCATCAGAACGGCCACATTACCTTGTTCAAGTCACTGTTCTCCAGGAGAGCAATCAGGCAACCACCCCAAAAATAGTCCCCTGTACAAATGCACCAATCAGACAAGTGAGAGTTTCCTCATCACTTTGCAAAAACAGGTGGTCATTTTGTTCCCTGATTAACCCCCAACAGCGTCTGGCCCGCTGCACGGTGCTTACTCTGCTACTAGCAAAGCCAGACTTAGCACAATTTATAGCCCAACCCCAAGGCCACACCTGTTCACTTAGTGTTAATTAATTCCACAAATGTTTTATTTGACATTGTTAAATCTTTGCTGTACATTACAAAAATGACCATTTATTTTGAGAGAAAATGCACTGTAGAATTAGCACAGAAATGATGTGTAAAGGAGAATATGTAACATGTCACATGACCAGAGGGGAGCTCGTCAGTCGGAGCTGATGCAGTAAATGCTGCACATTTTCTTAATGGTGACAGTGATTTTGCTTTTGTATTGTACGTGATTTACTGGTCATGCAGAAATGGGTACATTATTTGTTTGCATAATATGCTTTCGATGAGTTATGTCTATTCTCAACCCCACTTAACATAATTACATTAATGAAAAGAATCTGACAGAGGTTAGCTGCCGTTAACCTCTGCTGTGACAGATAAATGTAATTTAGGTACAAGATCTCATTTACATGAACTTGTATTCTGCCCTTAACTGGCTGCATATCCCATCAATCATTATGGAAAGCTCTGATTGGCTCATTTATATCTGAAACACTTCACGATGTGATAAATAACAGAAAATCCTTCCATAAAACCATCTTATTCTGGAAAAGAAAAAAACTGTCCCCTCCTCAGTGTCAATATTGTGTTAATCAAAGGTTACGTACTGAGTGCAATATGATTTTAAGGGCACATGCAGTAAACTGGCAGATCTGAGGTCATTGTATGTTCACGTCATGTTTTTTGTATGCAGACTTTTCCGTGTTGCTGCCAGCCAGTTTTCCTGTTCCGATGATTAACCAGCGTCTTACTAAGCAAGACAGCGAGATGGTTTATTATTGAAAGAAGACTTCTGTGCATAGGCAAACCCCCAACACGCAGCTTTAAGATGAAGCATTTCTTGTACAGCTTTCTCTAGAGACTATGAAAAATGCAGTTCAGTGTGGATGGGTAGCTGTGACAATCATAGCGATCAATAAACATTGCCTGCTGCATGAATAAAAAAAGATAGAAAATTGATAGGCAGGAGAGTAAGATGCTACCTCCTGTGACTTCCAGTGCTTTAGGGCCCACACCAGTGTTTTCCTCTTTTCTCTTTTTAATTTCCGAACACTGGTGCAGAGTTTCCTGGAACACTCTGAGACAGCTTCACAGGTTTCTGCCTGAACCTGAAGGTTTAACACTTCTGTTTTGAACTGGGTTTGAAAAGGACCTGATGAGGATTTGAAGCTGTTCAGGACACACTGGGTGTTTCAGGGAGACTCTGCTGGCCACCTCTGCTGCTACAAACGCCTTATTGTGAAAACATAAAGAAAAATAAAATATGTTTGCTTTTATTTATTATGTAACTTATTCATGCAAAGTATATCAACCACTGTCCAAAATGTATTTAAAAACATTAAGAAAATTAAAGTCTTAATAGATTTTCTATGCGGGTTTGTTTTTTTGATGTTTTGATGTTTGATGTTCCACAAGAAAGTGTTGCAGTTTATGTCTTTTTAAATTCTGTTGATCAAAAAGCAAGTTAAATATTTGTGTCAATATGCTGCTTAGAAATCCCTGAAGCAGCGCTGATGTTTGCACGGCTCGGTGATTAATCTTCAAAGTGACACAGTATCGTAGTTTGGAGGAACAATAATTTGGCTGTAAATAAAAAGCTGGATAAACTGTGCACTCCAGCCAGCCATCATCATACGAAGAAAGAGCCCCAAATGAAAGAAAAAATCTATTTGATTTTCAGCAGATGATCGATTATGTTTTTCCTTAACTTGCCTCATCACATTAAAAATGAATATAATTTCTGCTTATACTCATATGACATTCAAATTTTATTGGATATCAAGATAAATCCCTGGAGACGCTCAGTCAGAAGTGGTATCTCATCCCGGCAATACAAGTTAAGGTCATAAAGCTTGCATTTCAGGATGAAATATCCCCAAATGCACATTGTGATACTGTGATGTTAAAATAGCAGACTGTGATATTGGGATACCATCTTTAAGCCATATTGCTGGGATGGCTTTATTATGTTTACTTAGTATGGTAACTACTTTTCTTACTTTTTGTAATGCTAATGTATTCTGTATTTTAAAATTCATGATTTTTGTCAGTATTCCTGCAAACTGTCTCCACTTTGAGCTGCATCCTCTAATGAATGGAGAAACTTGGCTTAAAGGATCCTCATGTGTGTGATGGATGAGTCAGGATGCTTTTTCTCTCTGACATCTTCTACCAAACAACTCTTGTTGATCTGAAATGCAAGAAGACGCCTTAAAAAGAAGTCGTGTTTCTCCTCATCAGGCCTGATGAATTCATAGCCTTCTTCAGTGGTTAAAACAAGGTTCCTGTAAATAAGCTACTTTTATGTAATCAGGTGGGCTGATTAATTGATTGATTGATCACAGGCACAAAGATGTATTGAGAGGATCCATCTCCATTCCACAGAAAGACAGCACTGTAAGGATACAACGGACATTTCTTTAGACCCACTTACAGCTCGGAGAGCCTTAGACCTGCCTGTCTGGTGGTTGTGCATTGATCTAAAGCCGCATATGTTGACAAGTTTAACCCTGCCGTACCTGTCTAGAGACCAGGCACAAAGCGAAGAAATAAGATGAGACAACCTAGTCTCTTTGACTTATCCAACCAGGGGTAAGAGTGTGTTTTCCACAGGGGTAATAGTCCAAAGCTGTGACCAGGGTGTAATGAGGGATTCTCTGTAATGGCCCCTCAAGCCGTTCCACATCACTTCCTCCTAGTCCCCCCTTTGCAATAACCGCTTCCTGCGCGATTTCATGGGAATTACAGGGAGAAAGGTGTGTTTCATATGTAAAGCAGGTAGCTCTCGCTGAGACGTGAGATGGTTAGTGTGGATTCACTCCCTCACTCCATCTCCATCTCCCTCTCTCTCTCTCTTTCTCTCTCTGCCCTGCTCTCTCGTCTCGTCTCTTGGGGTTGGGGTGTTGGGGGGGAGCGGTTGAGGTAGTCTTTGATCACTGGCAGAAGGTCGCTATGGTTCGATTTTCGTGGCGCTCCTCTGAGAGGTTCGCTCTGCAATTATAAACCATGCGAGAGATGGCAGAGGGATGTTAATTTCTCAGCAGATACTGTAGCCTGTGTGTCAGTTAGCCAACAGCGAACATGAATCACATTTACAGTATGAGGCACAAAAGAAAAGCATTTGGTACCACAGGATCCAATATGTAAAAAATCCATTTAATAATCTCTTCACTGTGTGAACTGTGTGGTTACAATAGAGTCAATGACAGACTGTAAGAGCACGAGTCCTTGAACATCCATTTGCTCCTCATTCAGAGCCTTGTCAATAGCATGAAGTCATTTAACCTGCAAAAACAGGGTTTTTTTGGCCACTTAGAGGCAGCAGAAACTTGATATGAACTCAACATATTGTCACTGTGTAAGCTACCATGGCTAGCATCTTTTAAAACACTTGCTGAAAAACAAACCAGTAGATACAGAGCGACATTAGCATTAGTTTGGCATTTCAAGCTAATCACTAAATTTGTCCTTTTACCATTTGCTCGCTGTTTGGTGCTGAATTTGTAAGTGTAAAGTCAATTTTTTAAAACTGTTTGTAATAAAATGACTTGCCTGTTGTGGCTGAAAGTGATGCTGATGAGAGCAGAGGTGAGGTGAGACGTGAGAGTGAAATAAATCCGTGAAGTTTCAAGCTAAAAAACAATGAACAGAAAGACACTTTAAAGCTTCACGGAGCTGAGAATTTTATTTGCGAGTTTACTGACTACAGCTGATTTAAAAGGACTAGTTAACCGAGTTCATTTTAGCAGTCTAGACCTTTTCATTCGATATTCATTTGTATAAAAAAAAAGAAAAAAGAAGACAGCACTGACCACCATGTGATCATGCCACTAAAACATCATTAAAAACCCATTACCCGAAAAAGCAGATGCGTCCTCTGTCTCAGTTTAAGCCAGGGATCATTATTAGATGCCTTGGTCAATTCAAAGACTGTAGTTTGCTTTTATTGTTTACCATATATATAATATACATATATAAATTCATGCTATATTTAACCAAATTGAAGTTCCTGGAAACTGATTCTTTGCAGAGCCCCTTATGTTAATGTTGCTATGCTCAAGACTATTATTTTTACACTAGATATTCAGGTTTTTTATTGGGTCATTAACTCTGGACAAAATAAGCACCAAGACCCACTAACATCTTGCTTCTCTCTGCACTGGGAATGGGTACAATCAGTGTAGCATTTAAAAATGTCCCAGTTGTAGCATCAAAAGGGCTCATTGTTTGCCCAGACGGACCCGAGGACACTGCAGAGATGAAAACAATATGTGCACCATAATTGTTATTAGTACTGTCTCATATTTGTACAAGCAAAAACATGTTATGGATATTCTGAAATTTAATTGAATGTTTACACATTGTGTCTTTAAAACACTTTTTTTTTAATCAATTAACACAAAAGGACAGAACAAATGAACAGCCTGAGAGCTGCATAGATTCTTGGTTTTTGATGCTGATTTACATCTTTTATCTTTGCAAACACAGTGCTGTACTTTTTACACGGACACTCAGACTACTTCTGCTAGTCTATTGAAAAAAATAAAAACATCTTATTGTATCATTTCCTCTTGGGACATAAAACAGAGGGATTCAATGAAACCACCACAGATATCTTGTTTTCTGCTGCAAAAACTAGTGAATTATTACTGCTGTTTTGCCCCAAGGAGGAAAAATTTGAAAGATTGAAATGCTGTTTTGTCTTGTTGTTCTCTTTGCCTGTAGAAGGTACAAATAATGTTGTGAAAAGAGTCTTATATCAGCGGTGTCTTACTGTATGTAACTGTTTAATTTGAAAACAGTAATTTGTATAATTTGTATTTATAAAAGAGGTATAATTGAGAGATGTGGCTTGATTCATGATGATAAACTGCTTCAATAAAGAGGCCGCTGTTGAGGAATGATTAATTTTTCCTCCTATGTTTAGAATAACTAATTTCCTTGTAGTTCTCTATTCAACTGTATCTAACTGGTTCATTTACACCTCCTCATGAAATGTGTTATCACACAGCACACGCGACCAATATGGAACGTACCCTTGCAGCATTGCTAATCATGAAAATAGGGCTGTGGGAATTTTACCTCCTCGCTGCAGTCTTACTCCTTCTGCACATCACCACGTTTCTGTGCTAAGATCTTGCTGAAGGGACATACACAAATTATTTCAAAAGACATGGCATGGTGCAGTTTTATCCTGTGAAGCAAGGATGCCCTGAAACTGTTTAAAGTCGCCTGCGTCTCTGTCTGTAACTAGAGGCTTCTGTGGCTTTCCAGCACTGCCACACATCAAACTGCGGGGCTGGTTAAGCTGAGCGGGGCTGCAGCTCGTCTTTGTTTTAAAACTGTGTGAGATGGGGAAGGCTAATTGGACTAATTAGCACCAAAACAAGGCTTGACTGAACAGTCTTTCTGTACCACAGATGTTTTGCCTCTTTTTAGTTGAAAAAAGATGCAGGGGAGAAAAAAAAAGAGAGCCTCATTTTCAAGGCTCGTTCTGTGTGCTGTTTTCAGGCTCTGCAGTCACAAAGCAGGCGGACATGAGACATGTTTCTGATGTGCTGGTGCTAAAAAACTGACCTTTGCCACGATAGCAGGATCCTGAACAAGTCCGGCTAAGCTTTTGGACAGTCATTAGTTGAGGCACAGCATTATTTGGGCTCAGCATTACCGTAAAAATGTTTGAAGTCTCCCACAATAATCCTAAGGCTTCATAAAGACCTCGTTAAGACTACAGAGCTCAGGCTCAATGTATATCCACAAAACTGAGTTCAGGCTAATGCACCATCTAATGCTGTAAATCTGATAAACAGGATTATGTTTCTACATACAGAACGTATGTGAAGGACACGCTCTGTGTTTTACTGAATGTTGCTCAGGATCTCTGAAAAAAGAAATTAGGATTGTCTGATGATTTTGTGCGTCATTTTCATCTCTTACTGCCATAGTGTTTCGTTCTTTCAGCCCAAAATGACTCCGCTGTGCAGTGCTCGTATTGCCTTATACCAAAAAAAAAAAAAAAAATTAACCCAGAGGGATTTTGGTAAGTATCCCTATCTCGAGAATCTAACAAGCACACTGTAGGCTTAGCATGGGATAAATATAGACAGTATTTTTTATTATAGTGATTCATTATAATATAAAAGACCTAAAAGCTTTCGTGGATCCTGTAAATATTTTAATACAAAATTTATGATCGTGCCGTTAGTGTCTCGAGGACTTTGCTCCTGTAACCGGACCTACATTATGTAAAATAATGCAATTTATAAACCTATTGTGTAGCAAAGTACGTTAAGTGAATCTGAATCAGGGGTGATTTGCGAAGGGGATGGGGCGATGCCATCCAAACCAGCCATCCCCCCTCTCGCTCTCCAGCTGCGGAGGGGGGCAGAGGGGTTGTTTAACTGAATATGTTAATCTAGTCTGCCTGACTCATTGATCCTTTATCTGACTGAGGCTTGTGCGAGTTAGAATCTATGGTCTCATGGCTCTAAACACCAGTCGCTTAACTGAGCCGAGTATTGATAAATCCATGCCGCTGTCCGTGGTGCTGAAGGGACAGACGGATCTCTATTTGCAAATTTTTCTCCCAGTCCTTGCAGCCCGTATACTCCATAGGGCAGTGCACAATTCATGACCAAAGGGGCAAGTAGAAATGTTTAGTCTGAGGGTTCCCGTAATGTTCATGTTATATTTCTATGATCTTTCAGTATCTGTGCTGCTGATAATAAACCAAACCCAAACCAGAACTGTAACAAAACACTTAAGGGGAGATGTGACTGGAAGGGGTTTTATTTAAAGATTATGTACGTTCTGCCTGTTGAAAATTTACATATAACCCACTCATCTCAATTAATTTGTTTTTTTTTCTGTTATCAGTCTACTTCTGCTACTCTTCTTGTGTGTTTCTACGTGTTTAAATTTAGCCAGTCACTTCACAGGACGAGGGCAGAACGGATACTGTTACTCATCGCTCTCTCTGGTACCGAGATTCTTGCACTGTAGTTTCCCTGTTATATTTCATTTTGTAGTTGGCTAATAACATATCTCTTTCTGTTGAAAATAATGCGAAGCTACTCTTGTAGCTAGTTAGCTGTGTGTGCTAATGTCTGCAGCTTGTGTTACAGGAGATTTACAAACTCTTTAAACTCTCGCTAGAGCCTCACACTCAGCGTTTTGGTGTGTGAAGAAACTGGCAGCGTCTATGCTTCGATACGCTTGTTGAACTATGTTTGGACAATCGCTTTGTGGTGACATGGTCTGGTTAATTGTGTGAGTTTTTGGGGACCAGGTTGAAGAAGAAAATCACTGTAAATATTAGATGATGTCAATTAGCTTTCAAACTGATAGGTATATGTAATGTATTCACGTTTGTTTGCATCTTAATTCTCTGCAGTGTCAGGTGACGTCCAGGTGAAACTCTTATAACTTGAGTTGTCCTGTGATAGGAACTTAGATACCATTCAAATCATATGAAAAAGATCATTTTTACCCAGGAGAAAAAGGTCAATAAACACAAGAAGGGAAGGAAATGTAAAATGATTTTTGAATTGAAAGAGTTATTTAAGCTTTGGTAGGAGGAAAGAGTTCATAAAAGCTGAGCTGTGTTGAAGACAATGACCCCTGCTGTCTGTAGATAAAAAGCTAAATTCATATAACCAGAGCACAGGGAGTGAATTCTGTCTCCAAAGAAATAAACAAACAGGTTGAGACCTTTTCATTTTGTTTTAGCACAGCTGACAGGAAGAAAGATGACAGCAGTGTGTTTCTTTCATACACAGAATTACCGGTGCAGGGCTGAGTATCCTCAAAGGTGATTTTACCTTAATTTCAATGTTGAGGTTCTTTTTGTCAAGATACTCTGCATAACAATGAAGTTAATTTTAGAAACCCGGTCAGGAGTGTCAATTTGATCCAAATTGAAATCCACATTTAATAATACAGTTTTTTTTATCTTTATATAATAAAGGGCAAAGATCTGACAAAGATCTTCAGAAATCTTTGTAAAGTCACATAAAAAACAATCATGTTAAGCAGCGTTCAGAGCCAGTTTTATTGGATCTGTGTGTGTGTGTGTGTGTGTGTGTGCCTGTGTGTGTGCGGAGGAGTTAGACGTTAGTGACCCACATTAGATGCAAAAAGGTGTGAAACTCAACAGATAATGTAACCGTGTA
>JAUZTA010000030.1:10005426-10016267 GCA_034780835.1 Ctenochaetus striatus | reverse complement strand
TAGATAGATAGATAGATAGATAGATAGATAGATAGATAGATAGATAGATAGATAGATAGATAGATAGATAGAAATGTCATGACAATGCAGAGTCAAAAAAGTTATTCCTGTCGTTCATGAAAAGTTGATGTCTTGAAGAAACTGGTTTCACAGGTAATAAATTATATATTTTTTGCAACTCATAATCTGTTAAGCATTCACAGGTGAACTCTGGGGGAAAAAAAAAATCTGAACATTAGTCTGGAGGCAATGTAAACAAACAACAACTACAAAAGGATAGAAAGGACAGGAAATAGTTGAGCAAAATACCAGTTTCCCAAAGCTGTGGCCTACTGAAGTGAAGTACTTGAGCAAATGTGCAGTACATTTTATTAATGACATGCAGACACATGGGATTTCATGCAAATGTATCTTTACAGACAACCACGCAGTTAGCTTGCCGTGACAGTGCGTGGTACTCTCTGTGTTGCCTGTGTGTGTGTGTGTGAGAGTGTGTTTGGACATATGGCGGGGTGTATGTCGGATACAGGGCGGTGCTTGTGCCAGCAGCCTCTGGGTAGCTTTCAGGACATTTCTCCAACTGGCTGCAGTCTTGGCTGTGGTAGCAGCACTTAGCTGAGGGTGAAAACTCTTTTTCTTCACACAGGATGTTAACCTGGAAGTTGAAGCCCCTCAGGGAAATGGTAAATTAATTAAAGACTAAGAAAAGATGGTCCCAATTTTAAAATGTAAATATCTTGTTTATTAAGTCAGGCTCTAAAGGAAATGGGTTGTACCTTGTATGGCCCCTTCAATTATTAATTGAGTGACATTATCTTGACAGGAAACAAAAGTGACATTGGTGTCGCAGTTCAGTCTTATGTGTGGTTGGTGTCATTGACCTGCTGTTCATCAGGTCATAAGTTAGAGGTCAAATCACTGGACCAAGGCCTTGCAACGGTAACCTTGAACAGATAAGCAGAGGAAAAGATCCAGCAGGCTTTTTTCACAGCACACATTTTGCTTTGTTTTGTAGGAAAAGGACAAGTGGTTCAGATAACATTAACGATGGCTCCTTCTGCTCAAGTGTCCCAGTAAGTGTGACAGTGTGACAGTGAGCCAACGCTCACAAGTCCAGGGCCCTGAAACTGAAGCAGCTTAATGAAATTCAGCCAACATTGATTTTTATTTTCATTGATTTAAAAGCAATACGTTGAAACATAGATTTGGTTCGGATTGGATTGATTGGTTTCTGGACACAGATAAATTTATCTATGTCAGCCACGATCATTTGCGTCTAGATTAATATTCCATCATTTTGATTTTTTGCCAAATCTGTTTTCATGGTACTCTTCCTACATTTTTTTCCAATAGTAGATAGATTTAGTATAAAAAAAAAACATCTCTGGACCAAGCCAGAAAAAGTTGTCTTTTTCAGGTTTTTGATATTTACAGTTGAGCTGTGTCCGACCCCAGAGGTTTGCTTAAATTGCTGCGCAATTGACTGGGCTGGGTGATTGACTTCACACTCGGTGGGGTGTATTGTTGAGGACCCGAGAGAGTGCAGTGTCAAGTGTGAAGTCAATCGGATGACAACCTGACAACGCTGTAAACAGCGATACTGGGAGCCAAGCAATCGGCCGTTCCAAACAGGCACGAGTTCTGAACGGCCACAGCACGAGTTGATTATAAATCCTGACGGGCCACTGCATGATTTTATATCTGATTATATAATTATTGTGTCTGACGTAAATAAGCGAAGTTTCAGTTTAAGTTAAAGCTAATGACCTCGTTTAAGTCGACCTTTTAAAATTAACTATGATCTTAGAGTTAAAATAGAGCCACAGACTGGCTGACTAAGTCTTTGGTGTTTATTTTGCTGTCGTCATAATTTGAGACTGATGATTAAATTTAATCCAGTGTAGAGGTTTCTTAGACCACTTAACCTGCTATCAAGGTGCATGGAGAAGGAAAAAAAGCCTAATAATGGTCAAAACACCAGCAACATTTGTACACAGAACCACTTTATTGTTAGACCATTGCTTTAAAGCTTGTGGCCTCGGAGACCCTGATGAAGGCTGCCACCAAAATGTTTTGGTCTAACAATAAAGTGGTTCCTGATAAAATACTATTTACAATTAACATATCTGAATATAATTGACAATGTAAAAGATGAAAAATATGATTGCACATGAAGCACAAACTGCTGCAAATGTGAGGACGGATTGTGCAGCCCATCAGTCCACAAAGGCTTCACAGAGGGATTACTGCGATCTTCCTGAGCTGATACTGCAGCTGCAGAGGGCTCATGAAGATCCGGAGAAAAGCACGGCCAAACTCCAGTCAAGTGCAGATTATGCTGAGGAAGCTGAACAAGAGCAACAAGAGAAGGTCAGTGCTTTGTAAAGCAGCATCATGGATCTCACAGTGTGAAGCTGCAGCAGGAACTGCTTACTTTGACAGAGAAGGCCATTAAGCTCTCTCCCTGCAACACTGAGGATGAATGTATAAGAAGACCCATCGTGCACAGGCTGAAGAGTTGAAGAAGATGAACCTCAAGCTGTAGAAGCTTCACATGGAGCTGATGCAACAGTCTGAAAATTGGTGGGAGGTAGAAAAAGACTATGTCAAAGTAGCAGTAGTACAGAAGTAACAGAAACCAGAAGCAGCGGCCTGACCGGCTTGACAAAACTGCAGAGAGTCAAGCTGCAGACACTGTTGTTCAGAGCTGCAGCTGCAGCTCAACAAAGATCAACAGGGCTTGAAGGAAGGAGCTGCCAAAAACCAGAATGACAAGACGTTCTTCTGCATGATGTGCAGCAGCTCAAAAAAACCTCAAAGCTTAAGAGGCCCTCAAAATAGAAAACTAGACAACGTCCCTGGAACTGGAAGTAGAGCTCTGCAAGCAGGACTCTGCTGTGGAAGAGGGCGAGGCGTGGCTGCAGATCCGTCTGAAACAGTGGTAGGATGAGAGGGGCCTTTCTCCTATAAGTCATTTGAAAGGCTGCAGCAAACAGCAAAGGAGAAGCAGCAGGAGGGAAACATGGCCTCAAGGATGAATGATCTTGAGTGCAGAATAGCAGCAATGATGAAAAAAGGTCAGAAAGGAAGAAATGCTGGCTGGCCAGTCTCCTCACACGCTTTGGTCCTGAATGAACGCCAGCTCTTAAATGGATGAGTATCTTGCCTCACAAAATCTCACCTGTCAAATGTGTGTTTTTGTTGAACAGGGTTGACAAGAGCATGTAGATACATCTTGAATTTGTTCTTCATATTACAAATAAATATAACAAGTAATTTTGTGTTATTGTTTGATTTCTGTGGAGAACTATGCGTTGCATGTCCAGTTCACGCGTCAGTAAAAAAGCTCTAGTTAAATATAAATTGCAGTAAATTTTCTGTGATTTATAACGAGCAAAACTGTTGATTCTCTCGTGATCCACACCTGGTTCTCTAATGCTCTCTGCTGGTCGAAAAGCAGAACTGACTCCATGCACTCAGTGCTGCAGACAAGAGACTACTGTTGAATGCTGATCAAGGATCAGATTACCCTGTGCAACCCCATCTTTAATTATTACTCAGCCAGATGGTGAACTGATTTCAGATCTGTGATTATGGTCAGTTTCCTATGAACCCCTGGGCCTCTCCAGGATGATTGTGGAGGAGCTCTCTCTGCGGTGTCTTGCTCGTCTTGCCTTTCTAAACCTCCTAATCAAAACTTGATTCACAGCAGGCAAGCCGCTGAGTGGACTCTTTAGTCAATCAATGGCTTTAATTATTCAATTAAAGCTTGAAGGAGACGCTGGAAACAAGCCAACACCGCAGTTCTGGAAACAGGACAATTGTGTTTATGCACGTATCTGTGTGTGTGTGCATGTGTGTGAGAGGGAGACTATAATTGACACTGCTCTACTTGACCTGGTCAGCAGTGTGGCTTACGAAGGAAACTTCAAACTTCACACATAATGACTTTGTTTATCAAGTAGGTAGCCTTTAACACTCCTAGTGGTGTTTGTTTTTTTAATGAGATGGAGTGTATTCTCTACTTGTTCTGTTGGTCTTAACACAGGAGGGAATAACGCAACAGTCCTATCTCTGTCCTGACTGTTTATCTTTACTTTTCTGGCTGACAAACAGTCTCAGAAGCAAAATATTTCACCTTAAAGAGAGGCAAAGAAGATTGTATTTGTGTTGTAAGCCATGTGCCTTTTTCACTCAGGGGGATCGGCAAACAGGGATTCCAGTGTCAAGGTAAAGATAACAACAGTGTTATTGCTTTTTCCCCACAGTATTTAATCTTCTCAGATGATTTTCTCAGTATTGCTGATTATTTTTTGAGGAAATTTTTCTCTGTGTTTCATCCAGTTTGCAGTTTTGTGGTCCACAAAAGATGTCACGAATTTGTGACCTTCACTTGTCCTGGTTCTGTGGCGGGCCCCAAACCAGATGTAAGCAGATGTGTCGATGTTTTCGTTATACCCCTCTCCATCTGAATTTTTCAGTTATGTTCTTGTTTTCCATTTTAGTCAGCGTGCCATCATTGTCGTCGTCATCATCATCATCATCATCATCATCATCATCATCATCACATTTGTATTTAGCCATCTTCTCACTGCCAGTAACACATGTGCATGACTCATCTGTCGATCCATACATCCTTCGCATCAGCAGCCGCATCCCATCTGTGACGTCTGTGCTCATGTCATGTCATCCTACAAGAAATGTGGGGAGTCGGAGATAGAGAGTGGGGGGAGATACAGGTGGAGGGTGGAAGGGACTGATAAGAGGAAGAATTAGAGGGGGGGGGGGCAACAGACTGCTCAGTCTTCCTCGCTGTTGCATTTTTAGGATTTCAGGGAGAATCATCTTTTCCTCGTGTTTTTTTTTTTCTGCCAGCCAAATAAACTGCCTCAGAAACGAGGTCAAGGGGAACATGTGTGTGTGTGTGTGTGTGTGTGTGTGATGTGAAAATGGATGAGAGGCTGACAGGAACACACAGAGGCTAAGAGTATTTTTTTAAAAGGCGACTCAGAGGGACGAAGAGGGGAAAACAGTTTGGGCGAAGGTGGTTTGTGAAGAGTGGTGGTGGTGGGGTCTGATGAGCTGACGAGAGATAAAAATGATTCATTCCTCTCTGCACAGCACGCACACACACACACACACACACACACACACACACATGCACACAGACACACACACAGCCCTGCCTTGGTGCACTCTCATTTATGTGTCCTCTCCCAGCGGAGAAGTCTAATTGGCTTGTCCATGAATACCCCACTCAACACATCTCCACTAATAATACTCTGCATTTATGTGTGTAAATGTGTGTGTGTTTTCACAGTTTATTTCATGGTCACCGTGTGTGTGTGTGTATGTGTGTGTGTGTGTGTGTGTGTGTGTGTGTGCTTGCGCAAGTCCTCATGGCAGATTGTTTCTGTTGTATTTCAGGACCTGAAGAGTCGACACACATTTAAGATCCAAACTTATTCCAGCCCCACTTTCTGCGACCACTGCGGCTCGCTGCTGTACGGCCTCATTCACCAGGGCATGAAATGTTCCAGTGAGTTTCACCATGTGTGACATTGTGATTAATCTGTGTACTTGTATTGATCAGAGAGATGCAGAGATAAAACTCAGTCCACATGGGAACATTATTTGGAGCCGTCTTCCAGCTTGGGGACAAAAACTGGTTCCTGACAAAATTAGCCTCTGGTTCCATTTATGTTTGGTGTGTTTTGAGGTAAAATGCTTATCCACTTTCTTGCTGAGAATTACATGAGGAGATTTGCAATCAGTAGAGTCTCTAGATATGGTAAATTTGTTTATCAGTGAGCATTAAATGTGCTGAGAGGTGAACTTTGTGGCTTTCACAAACAGGCATGCTAGCTGTTTCCACCTGTTTCCTACCTTTATCCCGAGCTAAGCTAACCACAAGCTGGCTTATGTGAAACATGAGAGTTGAATAAATCTTCTTAATTAACATTTGACCAAAAGGTGAAGGCAAAGTTTAGTTTCTAAGATGTCAAACTGAACTTTAAGGTTGTGTTTGGGTCTTAGAGGTGAATTTTTTAATTTCCTGAACTGTGTACGTTATGCTTATGTGGTGTGCACCTTAACCCCAAACCAATGTGCAATGCAGTTGCTGCTCTAGGCACCCATGCATGTTTGTTCATTCTTAATGTGCATCTCTGTACTCTGAGGTTGTGACATGAACGTCCATCGACGGTGTGAATCCAGTGTTCCAAGTCTCTGTGGCCAAGACCACACAGAGAAGAGAGGGAGGATCCACCTGACCATCAGAGGGGAGTCAGAGGATGTCTACGTCACAGGTGAAAGAACTTATGGGATTATGAGAAGTATTGTTCCAAAACATAGAGCAGGAGTACATATTTAATTAAAGATTTTTTTATTTGCACTTTCTATTATTCTACCTTCTCTTCAGTGCGGGAGGCTCGCAACCTGATGCCCATGGATCCAAACGGCCTGTCAGACCCGTATGTTAAACTGAAATTGATTCCAGACCCCAAAAGCCACAGCAAACAGAAGACCAAGACCATCCGCTCAACACTCAATCCTGTCTGGAATGAGAGTTTCACCTTGTGAGTCCTTGTGAACTTTAATCCTCGCCTGAAAATTTAAATGGGTCTGGGACAAGATATGCTTTGAGTAAAATAAAATGTTCCAGAAATTGGAATTAAAGAGCCATAAAAAGGACCCTGAAAGACAAAGAACGGGGGTGTAGAATATAAAGTTGATGGTCCTTGAATATGTGCAATAGCAACAGTGTTCATATTTCACCTTTAACTACCTTTATGTTTGCATTTTTCCGATATTCTGAAGAGCTAAGATATCAGGAAATCACCCCAGAAGTCTGGAAACCGTCATAAAGTGAAAAAGAAAAGAAAAATAATTTATGTTGCTGTCTTTGTGTGCTGTTGTTTCGCCTAAACAGTATGCTAAATCTCCCCTGTGAGTGATCTTCTTGTGTTTGTCCCCTACAGCTCAGTCCGTGGTCACCAGTGGGACAGGCGACTGTCTGTGGAGGTGTGGGACTGGGACCGCACATCCAGGAACGACTTCATGGGAGCGCTGTCATTCGGAGTGAGCGAGATCTTCAGGCGTCCCATCAGCGGCTGGTTCAAACTGCTGGCCCAAGATGAGGGAGAGTACTACAACATCCCTGTGCCAGACCCAGACCTGCAGGTAGGAGACTTGTTCCAGAAAAGTGATCACTTTGTTATTTTAGTAAAAAGAGAGAGGAGATATTTATACCTGTATTCATCCAAGTGGAGCAGCCTTTTATTTTTTACAACGATAATGACTCTTGATGCCAAGGCCTTGGCAGAGCCTTTATCAGCTTGTAATTTCCTACAGACGAATGACAAACTCAAGGAAAACTAACATATGCCATGAGCTGCCAGAGCAGCTTGACTGCAACTTGGTCTCAATTCTGCTTTATTCTCATTGAGATCAAGTGGCTGTGCTTTAAAAATCATCAAACTATTCAGCAACCTCCCACGCTCCACATATTTTTCAGGTTTTTCCTTTAATGTGCATCTAGTAGGCAGTTGAAGGGTGTAAAATTATCCCCCATATTAGTGAAGTGACCGGTGCATCCCCCTTGTTAACCTGCCGTACTCCCTCTCCATCCCTGATTAGCAGAGACAGAGCAGAGTCGTTGTTTAGTTATATATTATATATGCTGGTCCAGTCTGCCTGACTCATTGATCCTTTATCTGACTGAGGGTCAAGCAAGTTAGAATCTATGGCCCCTCGGCTCTGAAATATCAGTAGCTTAACTCAGCTGTGTATTGATAAATCCATGACGCTGTCCGTGGTGCTGAAGGTGCAGATAGATTTGTAATTGCACCTTTTTCTCTCAGGCCCTCCTTTCTTTCAGGTTTTTCTTGGAATTAAAACATCTCCTTAACTAAAGACTATAAAAAGTCAATTTTATACCACACTTTGGCCTATTGTCTCTATAGCTTGGTTCCTAAAGTGTGGGCTAGTGCCTCTAATTAGTTCTTCCATGTAGCACATTAATCAAAAAATATTTTCTTTGGCCTGGAAAAACTCTGCATTCTTCTCTTTCAGTTTAATTAATTTAAAAGTATTGATTGTTGTGGCCATAGTTTCACTGGAACCTTTATCACTATTAAATAATAATGTTATTTTGTGCACAGGGCCTTCCATTTGTCATTGTTTATTCTGTACAGTATGCATACATCCATGACAAAGGTGGGCCTCAGAGGTTTTGCTGAATTTTTTGGGCCCTCAAGCCACCAAATTCTGTAAAAAAACAACGAGACTGGTAGCAATGCGACTAAAGAAGAACAATAATATTAATAGAGACAAGGCTACCTGTGGTATCTTCATAGTTTTCCTATGATATATCTACTGCTGATATCGTTTCACTATAAGGTTATGATAGTATTTAGTTGGGCCAGTGTTTGAGCCATCCTCCTTGTTAGAAATGAACAAATCACTGACTGCCCTCATCTAATAAACAACAGCTGCCACAGCTCATTCTGGGTCAGGAACTTTAACTGACCTTCGCTCTAGAGTTATATCTGAGGGGGGGAAAAAAATCAAAAGATTTATGCCTGGTGTTGTAACGAAATAATTAGATAATAAATTATATGAAGTCCACTCTCTTCCCTGTTGCACTTTGTCTCCACCAGGGTGCAGGATTGTTCTGCATTAATGTAGTTCAAAACTAAGGGCAGGAAAAAGTTAGGTGTGCAGATTGTATGTACTTGTGAGTGTGTGTGTGTGAGGTTGGTATGTGTGTATGCTTGTGTGTGTGTGTGTGTTAGTGTGTGTGTGTGTGTGTGTGTTGTCTGGACTCCATCCAGCCATTCATCTCTCAATCCTCCCACTGCGATTCACCAGGAGCCTCAGCCAGAACCCACAACACCCTCCATGCCTCAGGCGTTACCTGCCCCGCTGTCTGAAGCGTTCCCTGTGGCCCTGTCCCCGACCCCCATGCCATCCCTCCCCCCGGTGCACACCCCGGGCCCTGCCAAAGCCAGAGTGGCCATCCACGACTTCAACTTCCTAATGGTGCTGGGCAAAGGCAGCTTTGGCAAGGTAAACACAGCAGCCACTTAGACCAAATGTCATCTTTTCTGCACACAATCAGCATCTCGGATCCAGCAACTGTAAGTGATATCAGAGAGGCTCATTCATGCTTAAAAAGCAAAGATTATTCCTGGCTATAAATGATTTCCTCTATTGATGGACTTGACCTTCAAGTGGCATTTGGTACGGCAGCTTCTGGGCAGAGCAAGGCTCAATTTCTTTAAAGAAAATCTTCTTTCTTATTAACATGCTCATTGTCTCTCCTACTCCTGCCAAATGATTCATTTAACCCTTAGCTTCTTCTTTAGTGTTGTCAGCAGTCGTGAGCTCAGGCTGGCTGGCTTCCTACATGCCACACAGGCAGACCATCCTCCTGGAGGTGTTCGTTTCAAGGGAGCCTCTGCTCTCCATTTTCTCTTTAATTCCCCAGTAGATGAAGCATAATGAAGAGAATGAAGTTTTGAGTCCTTCCTCCTCCTCTGAAATCTCCCCTGTGCAGTTTCATAACTGTCAGAGGAGAGTCTACAGAGGGCAGGAGAAATAGACTCGACTTACGTAAGAAGTGAGAAAAAAAAAAAAAAAAACGACCCAAGGAAGGAGAGACAGACCCCGGGGCTGCTGAGTGAGGGAAAGTGAGAAAGAGACGGACAGAGATAGATGGAGAGAAAGAAAGTGACGAAATGACCAAAAGGGAACGAGATAACAGGAGCTGAAAAAGAGGGAAAAACTACATGTGACCATGTTAGTGAGATCTGTGATATTCTGAGGGGTGATGAGTCCCATTTTTCCAGGAGATAGCTTGAAAACCACGAGAGGAGGAGCAGGAGACACGATTACAGAGGACGGCAGGACTGCTGTCAGTGACTGGCAGTTCATCAATAGCACACACACACACACACACACACACACACACACATTTCTTCACAAGCACCTCTGTGTAGCCCCATTGATTTCTAAAAAATGAAACCATGTAATTTTCTGTGCTGTTCACCACTATTTGAAAGTAAAATGAGATCCTTCAGTGATCGTTTGAGTACAGCGCAGCGCTGCAGGTCGGCCTGGCAACTTTAAACAGTGTTGTCGTCAGCACTTTCTGCCGCTCCTGACCACATCTTTCTCGCCGAACCACCGTTAAACGTGGGTCATGCGGCTCTCATTGTAGAAAATGACTGCATCATTAGAGCAACCCGCTCGCAGCCAATTTCACAAGAGTGCGAAAATAGCCGCTGAATGTGTTTTTAATGTCTGATAAAAACACGAGAGCCACTTCTCTTTCTCATTTATGACATTAACGTGTCTGGAAATCTGCGGGCGTTGAGCAGCTTTAATTAAACATTGCTCCAGCTATTTCATCATTTCGGGGAGTGCGTGCACAGTACTGAACTTTCTCCAGGATCTGTCAGTGCAGTGTGATAACTTCTTTTTCTCCTCCACCAATTTACTTCCTTATTAATACTTAAAGTTTTTAAAACTGGGCACTTGGTCGACCTTCAGGCACAAAATCACAGAAATATTGCAAATGTGCCTCAAATGCCAATCATTTTATTGAAAAAGCAGAGCTAGTTTTCTCTCAACTGGAGCACCGTGTTACTCATAACACAATGACCTAAAAAATGTTCGGTACAGGCAGCATTACAGCACATGCCCAATTCTTTTTAGAGAAAGAGAGAAAGCTTGAGTAAGAGATGCAATCAAAAAAAATTTGAACACTTTTTGTCTTAAGGCAATAAAAAGGAAATATACCTTTAATAGTCTCAGGAATCATACAAAAAAGGTATTTT
>JAUZTA010000030.1:9991616-10005326 GCA_034780835.1 Ctenochaetus striatus | reverse complement strand
AGGTATTTTTGTAATTTTAAATCATGCTTTTTTTAGCAGTTGTACTCATTTTCTACTTTTCTTCATGTCACACAGTTTGTGTGTTCTATAAATTAACATCATTCTTATTTATGGACTTTGGCATTTTAAAGAAATGCAGCATCTCATTTAAAATTCTTGGGACTTTTTTTGGTGTATCTTTCTCTTCCGTGTGTGTATGTGTGTGTGTGTGTGTGTGTGTGTGTGCAGGTGCTGCTGGCAGAGGAGCGAGGCAGCGAGCGTCTGTTCGCAGTCAAAGTGTTGAAGAAAGACGTTCTCTTCCAGGACGAGGACACGGAGAGCGCCCTGGTGGAGAGGAGAGTTCTGGCTCTTTCCTCTCGCCCTCACTTCCTCACATCACTCTACTGCGCCTTCCAGACCGAGGTGTGTGCAAGCCTGTGTGTGCTGAAGGTGCACTAGATCCTCAGCAAACCACATAATCATCATTAAACTGTGCAGAAACCCGCCTGGAATTTGGCTTCAGGAGTCGTTTCAGTTCAGGTTGCTGAGAATTTCAGTTAATAAATTAAATAACTATCTTGCGTTCTTTAACGGGGTCCTCAGTCCTTTGGGAGTGGTTTTAGCAGATTGCTTTTTAATTTGGACAAGAGGTGATTATGCATGCAGTGTGTGTGTGTTTGTGTTGTTTCTGCAGGATCGTCTGTATTATGTGATGGAATACGTCAACGGAGGAGACCTGATGTTTCACATTCAGATAGTTGGCAAGTTCAAAGAACCTCACGCAGCGTATGTAGTCAAAAAGCTCCTTTCTTTTACCTTCAATCACGGCCCTCATCTACAATGTCTCATTGCTTTTCCTTTATTCTCTGTTCTTTTACGTCCACACTCATCTCGTGGCTTTCTTCATTACGCTGGGCGTCTCATAAAAAGTCATCAGATCAGGCAACCAACCCTCTTCTCTGTCCCTACGACTTTCTCCTCCCACTAATCTCATCTTTTCATCAGTGTTTTTCCTCCTCCTGGCTGTTCATCTAATCAATAATCTTTGATCAATCATCTAAAACTAATTCATACCCTGTTGCTCATTTTCAGCTCTCTTTCTTCATCTTCTTGCCTTTCATCTATCTACTTGGTTACTCTCCCTTTCATCACCCTCCCGAGCTCCATTCCCTCACTCCTCGCTGAAAAAACCTTGGGCCAATTTTCTGAAAGAGAAAGCAGCCAGTAGTGAGTCCCCCCCTCACCTCCTCTCTCTTCTCTCCCCCCTCCAGGTTTTATGCTGCAGAGATAGCAGTCGGCCTCTTCTTCCTCCACAGCAAAGGCATCATCTACAGGTAGAGAAGCAGCTCGTCTAACATGGCCTGGTTTGGCGCTGTCACTGCTCTGCGGCGCAGCACACAGACACAGATTTATCATGTCTTTTGTAGCTAATGACTGTTATAAAGATGTTATCTATCACGATGATTCATGCCCGTGTGATCAATCTCCTCCTTTCTCAGGGATCTGAAGCTGGATAATGTGCTGCTCGACAGCGAGGGCCACATAAAGATAGCTGACTTCGGGATGTGCAGGGAGGGCATGTTCGAGGATGACACCACGCGTACCTTCTGCGGGACCCCTGACTACATCGCCCCCGAGGTACCATGACCCCTGCTCCCGCCTTATGGTCCAGACTAACTCCCAAACTTCCCTTATTTGTTCCTTAGATCCTTCATTTCCTCTCATTTCACCCCTGTTGTCCTTTCTTTATCTGCTTGACCTGCTTTGCAGGGCTGTGAGACTGTGAGTTGCTTCACTGCGGCTCCTCTCACCCCCGTCCTCCTCTTTGACCTTGTCAGCATTTTTGAATAATTAACTTCACATGATTCAATTAGCGGCAGTGCGTGCGGAAATCGCAATTGTCCTTCACAGACCTTGTATTACCATTTTTCCTTTCCCTTATTGCGATTGACAAGTGAAACTTAAGGTGATTAACTCCCCCGAAAGCAACAGAAAGCCAGTTAAAAAAACAAACTGAAGACATTTCAAAAGGACCTCAGTCACGGTAAAGCACATTTCAGCCTGAAAACAACAAGGTGTTTTTTTCACTTGACACCCTTTTGTAATGCAAAATATCTATACATAAACATAACTGCGTGCTGTGTTCTGTTTACCTTACAAATTGTTTAAAATATGTATGTTTGTGCTCCTGTCTCAAGTCATCATAAACATATTCATCCAGAGTAAAAGGGTGAAGGAGATGTATCGTGTTTGGTTTGTGGCCTCGTTCAGACGGAGCGAGAGAAAGAGGAGATGTGACTGTTGTGTACGTCTTTGATATCGTAAACCTCGCTGTGGAACCCCTGGGTATTGACTCTCTTATGTAAACAACCATTGATTCTCCTGCATCTGCCATTTTGGAAGAGATACAATATATTTCCCTAGAGGCTGGGAATTGTTCCCTCGTGCCGTCACCCCCCCCCCACCCACCCATCCATCCTGCACACACACACACACACCCTGGAAACAAACAAACACACAAACAAACACACAAATCCAAAGCCATGTGCAGACTGTTTCTGAACTCATTCATACATTCACCCTCTCTAATACCACACTTTTCCTTCTCCTCTGTCTGCCTCTGCTCTTCACTCCAGCTGTCTTTGATAGTCTCATATCATCTGAGCAGCCGACTGCGCTTTCTGTCAATCTCCCTGTCTTCTTTTTACTTCCTTATCTCTGCATTTTTCTTTTTTTTTACTCTTTATCTCCTCTCTTTTTCTCTCCATCCTTTACAGATTGTGGCGTATCAGCCCTACGATAAAGCAGTGGACTGGTGGTCCTACGGAGTGTTGCTGTACGAAATGCTGGCAGGACAGGTAACACACCGTTAATCCGACAATAGACGCGTGCGCGCGCACACTCAAGCCTCGAGTACTTGTCGTTTGTAATCACTTCAAAAGACTTTCAAAGGAACTTTAATTTAAATATATTTGCTTTCAATTTGCTCGCAGGGCCTCGTGGTTGCTCTCTTTATTTCTGCTCCCTCTCCGTATCTTTTCCTTCCAGCCACCATTTGATGGTATTGACGAGGAGGAGCTGTTTCAGTCCATCATGGAGCAAAGTGTCTCATACCCGAAAAGTCTCTCTCGTGAAGCCGTCGCTATCTGCAAAGGAGTAAGTCATCCTTCATTTTCTTCGCGTTCACATAACTGTAAGCACACTGACAATTAAGATAAATGTAAATGAGAAAAGTGGAGAGAAATTACATTATATATCTTGGATATAATTAAATAATGTTCAAAAACACAGCAAAGCTCAAACAAGCAATTGTGTTCTCTCTGTGGAGACTCAACTCCTATTTGGGGACAAAAAGCTGCTCCCCAAAAGGGGAAACTGGTAAGTTTTAAGGTCTGACATTTTGAAATATACATTTATTTGCATCCTTGGTAAAAGCTGTATGAGAAGATTGATACTGTTTGTTAAATGTGAAGCTGGTACCAGCAGGGATTAGCCTAGCTTAGCATCAAGTTGAAAATATGGGCAAACAGCTAGCCTGGCTCTGTCTTAATCACACTAATTAATGTGTTATAGCTTGCTAGTTTGTCTACTTGTGCTTCTTGGCCAAACGCAGTGACTTCGTGATATATTGTTGCCAAGAGATACTCCCACAGCAAAAATGTAAGATATGGCCACCTGTCAAATGCCATTCCAAACAGATAGGGGGCAGCATATCATCACATTACCTGCTGCTCACTGTACTCTTTTTGTAAAGCTTAAACTGGATTTTAGAGGGATAAAGTAACAATATTCATTATTGTTTTTTTACTACTTTTGGATAGAGCCATGCTCATGATGTCCCATTTTCCAGTGATAATGCTAAGCTAAGCTAAGCTAACAGGTTACTCACTGCAGCTTTATACTTACCATACGGACATGAGAGTGATGTTGATCTTTTAATACAACTCTCATCAAGAAACATTTTTTGTTTCTTTTTTTCTACTGTTTTACTCATTTTCTTTACCTTTACCCAAGCTCCTGACGAAGCACCCAGCTAAGCGTCTGGGAGGAGGTGCAGAAGCAGAGAGAGAGATCAGGGAACATCCGTTCTTCCGCTGGATTGACTGGGACCGTCTGGAGAGACTGGAGATCCAGCCGCCCTTCAAACCCAGAACTGTCAGTAGAACAGATGGACTATAGACTCTGTAGACTTGCTTTGTTTGTTTGTGTCTTTCCTTTTCTGTCTTTCTTTCCTTCTTTCTTAGCTCCTCTCTTTTTTCTGTTTTTCTTTCATCTTTCTCTCTCTTTTCTTGCTTTCCACTGTCCTCTCTTCTCTGCCTGTCTTCCTTCCTCTTTCTCTCCATCCCTCCGAGGACTCTTTTTTAGGGAATTGAAGCTGTCACAGTCTTCCATCTGTCTCCTCTCTCCCACACTCTCCCTCGTTTCCCTGCGTGCCTCCTCTCTCTCATGTGTCCGCATTGTGTTGGCCATTTCATCTCCTCTTTTTCTGGCCCGGTCTCTCACTCCCTCTCCCTCCCTTTCATCATCTCTGTTGATTCGGACGGGCTTTGAGCGCACAGGAACAGATTGTCCAGTCATAATAGAAGGGACCCTCTGACCTTGAGGTCCTGCCTACTCCTCCCATATGCAAATGTACGTCATCATTAGCCCGCCACACACCAGTTTGCGGCCCCACTGGCCGATGGTGAGGTGTGCCTCGAGTGAGCCAAGCGTGCTCCGGGGTTAGAGGCCAGGCCCATTAGCCAAATGAGATTCATATCATTCAGCGGAGCGGCTGCCGTATGCTGTTAAGGAGGAGGAAAAGAGACGTGAGCAGCTTTCTTCCAACAGTAGGTGTGACAGAGAGTTCCTTAGACAAAAAAAAAGAGGGTGTGGGTGAGAAAAAGAGATATGGAGGTGGTGTATTTTAATAATCTGACTTTTTCTTCTCTTGTGTCTTTTTTCAGAAGAACGATGAGGGTGTGTATGCAATCAGTGATTACCACGAATGTTTGAATTGCACGTTTAATCTGCTCTTCTTCTTCATCAGGGCGGGAAAAAAGGTGAAAATTTTGACAAGTTCTTCACAGCGGCTCCGTCGGCGCTCACTCCCTCCGACCCGGATATACTAGCAGCAATAAACCAGGAGGATTTCCAGGGCTTCTCCTTCCTAAACCCAGACTTTGCCCCCTCACCTCTCACCGCCGTTTGAAAGTGGCTCCCAAACCTGCTCCAACAACCCCTCCAAGTGTACCCCAGCTATCCTGTTACCCCTCCTGTTAGTAGTTTTATAACACAGTCTGAACATGAGAACTAGCAGTGTTAAAGACAACTCTCACAACCAAACTCTGACGTTTACATGAAAATGCCAAGACACCTTTGTATTCATGCACTCTTTGATGTATTTTGTCTTGATAGAATATGTTGCAGCAATGCAAACAAAGCCAGTATCCTACTGTAGGTTTCCATCCTAGACTTTTTTTGTAAGACGTCACTTAACTCGATATAAGAGCACTGTAGTGTGAACCTGATAACTGACTCTCTTTGCATGCACTGTTTTTAGAATGATTTGCTTTGACACACTAGTTTTCTATAGCATAGACTATCCAATTAAATATACCTGTATACCTTTACAACCGGTTTATGTAAAACTTCATTACTTTGATTTAGAACCATGCTGTTCTGTGTTATGAGCAGAAAAATATCACATTTCCAGGTCAGGTTTTCTCTCATGCAGCTACACGAGCCACAGAATAGGCGAAACAAGTCACTTTCTAATTATTTTACAGTTCATGCACACGAATAAGAATGTTTCTTAGCAGGTATATTTCACTGTGTTTGCACACAGTACAGTAATTCAACATCAGAAGCACTGAAATGTGTCTTCCTAAGTATCTATCTCACTCTATTTGTGTGTGTGTGAGTGTTTGACTGTGACGCAAACTGAGCTAGTAGCCCTTTAGTATCAGACCGGCGTCCTGTCGGAGAGCTCGGTGAGGTTCCTCTGGCCCAGCCTGACCTCTTGGTTTAACGTCACACCAGTGACCTCAGATGACCCACTGAAAGGCTGAAACGACGCAGTGGGCACAGTTAATATAGGCCACAGTGTGCCCCCCCCCCGCAAGCTCATGCCCACCGCGCCTGACTCTATTATTACCGAGAGTCTTCATATTAATGCCACAGTTTTGCTGCATCATTTTCTTATTTTGTAGCTGTTGTTCTCCCTATTATTCTCGAGCTGTTTAGACCTGTCCACATTGCAATATACAGTATCAGTGCAGATTAATGACATCCTACAACTGCACTGAAATTTGTGTTTGCAGTCTCCGAAAATTTGCCTCCTAATGATGTTTTCTCCGGCTCAAACAACAAACTTGTTTCAGGTACTTTGTTATTTTCCTGGTGTGTAACGCCATAAAGCTTTTTGCTGTGTAATGACGTGCTCACGCCATTGATTTGCTGTAATTAAAAAGTGAGGCTTACTGGAACTGTTCAATACATGGAAAAAATATTAGCCGCGCTGTCATTAAACATTATCTGAGTAGGGCAGGTGGCTGCAAACGTTCAGTGTAATAATCCAATTTCTTATCTCACAAACCAGCTGGTCATTTTGCACAGAAATCTGTCTGATTTCCTTGAAGCATCTTTATGATTCTCTCATTAATTATTAAAGCCGCTTTTTGTCCGGAGGAGAAAAATCCTGCAGATTTGCACAGAAGCGCACATGTGTGTGTGTCCCTTTCAAAAGGAGCGGCTGTAAAAGGTCAGAGCAGTCGATCTGTTAACAGCTCAGTTTGTGTTGAGGTCAAATGTCACATCACACAATACTTCAATACGATAGAAAATACAGTCAATAATAGATAATACAATAGATGATTTATGTATCTGTTAGTTGAGTTAAATTGTGTTTTATGTGCTGGAAAAAAAACAACATGGAAATAAACTTACTGGAAAAAAAAAAAACATGAAACATGAACAGCAAAGTGTTTCATTCCGTTGATGTTGTGTGAAGCTGCCGAGACACAAACATGCACAGCCTCTCGCTTTGTCTTCTCCACACGCCTCCCTGTCACGCTCACTCCCTCTCCCTCACTTTCACACATACTCACGCTCAAAAGTGCAATCTCAAGCATGTGTGCACACACGCATACACACAGAAGATGCTGACCCCTTCTATTTACTGCGATACTGTAGTTGTCGAACCAGCAAAACCACCTCACAGGCATCTCACTTTCAATCCCTCCTCCTCTCCTGGAGCAGCCTGGTACTCTCCCCTCCTCCTCCTCCTCCTCCACCTCCTCCCCCTTCAGCATCACGATGGGACTAATATCCCCATAGAGATCTCAGTTATAACAAGTTGACCTTCACATTAAAATCTCATCAACTTCCAGGCTCCCTCTCTACCTCTCAGTCTGCCCTTCATCTCTCTTCTCCTCTGTTTTCTGTCAGTGCTGCGCTGTAAATGCTTCACTGCAATGTTTTATGTCATTTCCTATAAATCATACTGTCACAATTTACTGTTGTTGCTATTATCTCCCTGATATACCCCCGCTGTTGACTGTTGATAGTAGAGTATCGTGTCTTCTTCGGGCCTCTGCATCCATATTTTGATCTGTTTTACACACAGTTTGTACATTTTACTGGTTGTGTTCAGGCAGTGGGAGTGTGAGAGGGATGAGATGGAAACTTTCTCATATTATAACTTTACATACTTCAGTTAATGTATTAGACATTTTTTTGATGATAGAAAATGGCAGGATGTTGCTTGTGTTGCTGTAACTTTAAAAAAATTAAACAAATCATGGCATAAATGCGACTTTAATGGTTCATATTAATTTGATGACATGATTAATGTTAATTTTTTTTATTATTGTGGTAGATGAGACTCTCTAATCGTCTATAATGAGTTTCTAACCTAAAATCCATCAGCATGGAATAAGAAAATCAAATTTTTTTTTCCCTGAAATGCTCATATCCTAATAAAAAAAACATCTAACACCACTTTTATAAATAAAAAATACAAGGAAGTTTGTATTTTTCAACATGATTTGAACCTCCTAAACCACAACCTTTACTCCAACCTTGATCTGTGTGTCTTTGTGTAACTGATCCTCCAGCGTTTTCCCGTCGTCGTGCGTGCAGTCCATCACTCACTGTCACTGTGACATGATATCATCCCTCTCCTTCATTGCTGCCTCCTCTTCCTCCAACTCTGGTTCTCTCTCTCTTTTCGCTCTATCTCTCCTCGATCTCTCGTCCTCACCCCCTCCTCCCTCCCTCCTCCCCCTCTCTCCCTCGCTCTCTTCTGCCCTGAGGTCAGAGTGTGCTGTAGACTATTGATATCGTTACTAAAAATATAGGATTCCTCCACCAGCCAGCTAAAAATAGACCAAGGGACATGGACCACAGGAGACAAAGGAGGAGGGGGCAAGAGGAAGAGGAGCAGAGGGATGAAGAGAGAGAGAAAGAAAGAGAGAGAGATGTTACTAACTGTGCCATTTTACTGGCATTCATTTGCACTCATGTTGTGGGGTTGAGTAGAAAAGTGAAATGAACATTGGCTGCTAAGGGAGAGCTGATCTACTTTTCAACTTTATATTCCTACTTTTTATTTGACTAAACACTGTAAATCTCTCCATCATGTTAAACTTATTGCCCCTTTTTTTATTTCCTGCCTTTTAAAATTAAATTTGATCATAATAAGTATAATATCACCAAAGCAATGTTGAACGTCTGTAAGTTTTAAATATATGTAAAACAATTACAAAAACATGAGAAAACACACTGGAAATGGTTTCCATCGATTAAACTTTATATCCTTTCCTGCAGTTCATTAGATATCTGACAAGCTGCTGCTGAGACAGAGCAAATGTTCAAATAAAACAAATTTAGACTTGTGGATGTGAGAAATGATGAAAATGTCATAATAAAACGTATAAAAACTGATCTGCAAAATGTGATTGCACATCACTGCACTACTGCCTTTACACTGAATAGGACTGTGCTGTTCAATACACACTCCATCAAACAAGTACTCCTCTGCATGTCGCACTGTAATGAAAGAAAATCAAAGGGATGCATAAGACAAGATGAGGAAATATTAGTTTAACATCTCCTCTCCCTCTCTCTCTCTCTCTCTCTCTCCCTCTCTCTCTCTCTCCCTCTCTCTCACTCTCTCTCTCACTCACTCACCCTCTCTCTCTCTCTCTCTCTCCCTCTCTCCAACACTTCTCCCTCCTGCTCCCGCTCTTTTGTAGCGAAGTATAGCTCGCTGAGCCAATCCACCGCAGTGCCTGGGACAGATTGAGTGAAAGGGAGAGTGATGGATTTAGAGGGTGGGTAAGGGGGCTTAAGGGAAAACACACAGCGGAGAGAGAGAGAGAGAGAGAGTGGGAAATAGAGAGAGAGAGATAGAGGGAGCAAAGATCCACCAAGCCTCCCCGCTGTGAGGTTTCTTGGCTACTGACGTGTGCGCACGACTCCCGTGGCAGGGTGAGTGTTTCTTTCCGTCTAAATAACTACAGTTATGTGTTTGTTGGCAGTAGATAATTGTGAGGATGACGCCTTTGCAACCTGACTTAGTCATTTAAAGATGTGTGTTTGTGTGCATGTGCATGCGTGTGTATGTGTGTGTGTGTGTGACAGCTGCGAAAGGAGCAGCGTTCATAACGCGTCCTCCTGTCGCGTTTAGCGTAAAGACAGCCGCTCGTCTTCACGTGAGAGCGCTCAGGAATGTCACAGTTCAATGTTACCTGGATGCTGAGACGTTAAGCTGCTCGTTTTTTTTCTCTCTCTCTCTCTACAGCCCATCAGTTTATTCTGTCTGAGTCGCTCACATGTTCTCTGCTCTGTTTATCATCTCCAAACTCCGCGTGTGAGTGTGTGTGACAGCAGAGAGAGGAGGGGGGGTTTCTAAGCATCTCCATGCGCACATCACTGTCTCAGTCAGTATGAAACATAGTGTCCCTTTTTCACATCCATGTAGTTTGCAGGGAATATGACGTGGATGTTGAAAAATATGGTGCGAGTTTCGCCGGAGTGTGGCTGCGCAGCTGAAATGCTTTGACAAATCATGAGCAAACCCACCCATTGAGTCACGATATCTACGTTTGGTCGTTATGAAGTCATTTATTTCCTCTCTGAGTGATTTCATCGTCCTCTCAGGCTGATTTTCGGAGAAGCCGCACAGTCAAGGTTGGTTAGTTTAGCACAGGTGTAGATGCGCATCCCCCTTCGTGCGCGTCCATGTTGGGTACTCCTTCCTTCCATTTTTTTTTTTTTTTTTTTTTTTTTTGGGCCAAGGTCTTTCCTTTTGTTAACCTATATCACATATACTCACGCTGTTCCTGCTTTTAAGGCTCCCTCCCTCTCCAAACACAGTTTCGTCCTCCCTCTCTCCTCCCTTCCTCCCTGCTGCTGCTGTCTTTTCTTAGATGTTCTCAGCAGCACATCTCCATATCCTCCCGTTCCCTCCTCTCCATCACTCCCTCCTTCTCTTTGGTGCCTCTCTTCCCCTGTGAGGCTCAGAGGTGATGTCAGTCTGTAGATTGTGACAGATTACAGAGAATTAAACCTTTTGTCCCGCTTGTGGCTCCTATCTAACCAATTCAATTGGCTCATTACTTTCCGGGTGAGGGAGCTGAGGGGCCTGTCTCAGAGCGCTAAAATGGGATTGTTATCACAAATCTAACAGGCTAACCGATTTTTTTCGCTCAATCTCAATCCCAAATCTACAATGGCTATGCCCCCAAAAGCAGCAGCAGCTTTTTGGGGGGATTTTTGGGATGATGCGAGCACAATGCAAACACCATTTGAGTCCAAATCCGGCATAAACCAGCAGAATGTCATCCATTGGATAGGACTGTGTTTTACATGAGAAACGATGGTGCTGCTGGATGAACCAATCAGACAAAAACACAATTCTCCCAGTGAAGTTTGATTATCTGCATATTTTCCATTCAGGTGAACTTGTTCTTGAATTGCTGATAGTTTTAATCAGGACTGTGTGTCCTCTGACAAGTGTAAAGTAATTTTCTTTTGGCTTTATTTTACAATCAAAAGTAAAGCTACAAAAAAAATACAACAACAAACACAGTTTACTTCTTATTGATTAACGATTTGAATAAACAATAAAAGTCCAAAAATCATAGCCTATATTGTATAACTACTATACAACATCACAAGAGTAAAGATAAACAGAATGTTATAAAAACTGCTATTAATTAGTCAGATATTGATTTTATGTCTCATATTAACAGTAGAAGCTCATGAATAAATAAAAAAGTCATAATAATTTTTATCTTCGAGAGCGTCGGGATGCTGAACAAGTCAAGAGGAGCCACTCAGGCTCATCCACCCATTTCTGCTTTGCTGCAACTTCAATTGATTCACACTCCTTCCTGACCACTTTGGCACAGCCTGCAGCTGCTGGAAAGTGTGATTGTTTATTCCCCCACTCCTCTCTGCCCCCCGGTCATCTTTACACCCCCCCCCCAACCAAACAACATCTGTGTCTTCAGTCATTACAGTGAGTTGTTCTTGATTTTTTTGGAGACTACCTGAAACTCCAGTCCTGCAATCCTAAACATCATCAGCAGCAGTGGTTACCTGTCAATCCAGACCTCTGACGAAAGAAGAAAAAGGAGTAAAACTGATGACAGAGGAGCAACGAACTGGTGCAAAACTTCAGATGTGCTCTTGTGTCTCAGATGGGGGTGACAGTTTGTATCCTGTCATCTGTGAATCTTGTAGCTTTCATCCATCCTGCTTCCCTGACTGGATTGTTTCTGCTCGTTTGTACTCCTTCCCTCACTTCCCTCCATCTCGGCAGTAACACACTTTGTCCTTTAACACGCTCAAACTTGTCATTTTCTTAGAGGATTTCTCTGATGTTCGTACCACCGACCAGCTTTGCTCTTTCACACGTGCCTCTCTCATCAAAGGCGCTCTATTCATCTGTGGCGCTGCAAAGAAACTGATGTAACTTCTACAGTGGTCACATCTCGCACAACAACTGTCCAGATAAGATAAGGCCAAGCTTAATCCCTCCACAGCTCCCCACTAGGATTACATTAGCCTCTCTGTTATAACTCAAACATTTGTCATACAAGGAAAGCCTGGAAGAATTGATGAGTCTTGTGTTTTAGTCATAAATGAGGCGTTCATTATCTGTTGTTAAAGCCGTCTTAAGAGCCTAAGTCATGTCGTTAAATTTATCAGCCTACACATGATGTATTTTGCTATAATTTTTATGCAAATAGCCACTTTTACAAAACAGTGACACGGTACAGAAGTCGAGCATCTGTTAGACAAATTGTTAGATGGAGAATGTTATAGTAATGCGGCTTCAAGTGACTCATCTGTTTGTGCACCACACGAGTGATGATGTAGAGAAAATAATACCAAAAACTAAACGAAGGGATCTGGTCAGCTGCAACACCATGAACTTTTTATCAATGATAGTCAAACAGGAAGGCCGCAAGTATGCAAATACCAGCTCAGCGTAATTTGCTGATATGCAGAAGAAAAAGCTTAAACACACACACTTTCCAACCTTGAAGCAGCTGTGTTACATCAGCAGGAGAACGTGACTGATTTCACTTCTGTCAGCAACTGTAAGAGCAAGACGGTGAAGCTTGAGGAGTTACATGATCGCTAACACTGGACAGGCTGTGAAACATTTCCTGCAATGACCAATTTAAAAGCCTCATTCTGTCCACAGTTGAGGCTGTTACCGGCACAGTCTGAGTAAAAAGTTGTCTTGGTACTCGTTGGGCCAGTGGTACTCAGTGTCAGTGTGTATTTGCACTTTGTCGCAGGTGCATCTCTTCATTGTCATAATCGAGCACTTCCAGCAAGTTATTACAGTGTCATTTTTCATTTAAAGTGACTTTAAATAGCCTGCAGAGTCTGTTGGACACAAGGTGATATTCAGATCTGGCATGCACACACAAAGCCACTGCAAGATGCCATCATCGTGAGCCAAACTCCTGTGGAAAAAGGATCAGAGGTGGATCTTTTGTTTCAGCAAGCAGAGCTTAATTAACCAAGAACCAGATGTTTACATCAAGGTTACTATAATTAGCTAAAACTAAACTAAATCTAAAACTATGTGTTAAAAAAATAAATAAAAAGTTAACAATTAAACTTTAGAGGAAAAACAAAAAGCAACCTAACCTAAACCTGAATGGTATAAAAACATGTAAATGATTACAGAATAGAAATGTAACACCTTAAAATAACCAAAGTAAAGTGAGGTTTACCTCTTTCTGAGAAAGATATAAGGTGAAATGACATAACAGCAGCATTACAGCGATGATTTGCTCAGTGAAACAAACAACACACTGTGTAAATCCACTGAATGAGGTGATTAGATAAATATACACCTCACTCTGTGTTGTCTTTTGTGCTTTTGTTGTCCATTACTTGTCAAGCTGATGCTACTAAACAGGAGTACAAATTAAACAGACACTTGTAGCTGAAAAACTATATATGCACACACACACATATACACACAAATATATTGCGTTGTGCACAGTGCATTTCCTAGCCTTTAGCCTGATCTAGCCATTACAGCTAATTACCTGAACTTAAACTTCAACTGATTTCTAACCTTCATCTCTTTGAAGTTGTGAGGACTGAACTCAAAGGTCCTGACTTTAAAAAAATGCCCTCATTCTGCGAGTTAAAAACGTGCTCCACTTCACACACACACACATACACACACAGAAACTTACAAATGCATACAGACAG
>JAUZTA010000030.1:9936577-9953745 GCA_034780835.1 Ctenochaetus striatus | reverse complement strand
GAAGCTTTAGGAATGAACTCCGTTATTAGGACTCAGAAGAAGCAAAAAAAAAAGGAGGTGAGATAAATAACAACAAAAATCAACATAAGACTATCAGCAGTTTTGTTTTCAGCCCAGCAACACTCCACAGTATTATTTTTTTTATGCATTTTTTCAATCATCCATTGCTTGAGTACCTTTAAGAATTTAAAATGAACCCTCTGCAAGTTAAATCTTGTTTGACGTAAATCGACATAAACATGTTGACCTGATTTGAATCCTGCATAAAATATCAAAACACCATGAAGCTATTCATTCTGTAGAGAACATTAATTTCTGTACTACATTTTATGGCAACTGGTATAATAGTTAAGAGATATTTTAACTCAAAACCACAAATGTCAATGTCATGGCAGCTCTTGGTATTAGAAGAAAAGTTATTTGGCTACATGATGTAGGAAGCGAGTGAACGAGTGTCTGTTGAGTTTTCCAAGTTTGGACCAAACAACAGAAGCTGCTTTCCATGCAGCTGCATTTCTAACATGGCAGCCTCAGCATCCCATTTTCCATGTGATTACATCAGTTTTTACTCAGTGATTTTCCAGGTTTGTTATTCAACAACACTCCCTCTGATTGCAATTCATTAATCATACACCAAATGTTCTTGAATGCATCAAGGAAATTTTCAGAATTTTTTTGACCAAAGGACTAAACATTAGTTTGTCCACACTATAACTTATGAGTTCTCAGTCAGTTGAACTCCAAACTGCACTGAAACCAGCGGCTGCCCGGACAGTTAAGTAAACACATTAATCAGTCTAATGGCTGATGATTTGCTTTGGAAAACGGGTGGCAGCAGAAGTTAATGGGCTGAAACATGCAAAAAAAAAAAAAAAAAAACACCAGCACGGTTCTCTGAGCAGCCTTGTGAACATCTTTATTTATATTAACTGCACTAAAACTGTTAGTGTGTATCTGTATGAAAAACAAAAATTGCAGTGGAAAGTGTGACGTCTTACTCTTGTTAGTCGTCTTCTTGAATATGACTGCGTTTTCCCCAGATGTGAAGAATTTGAAGTAGGTGCAGTTCGATTCTGTGGGTAAAGGGAAGAGATAATATAAAGGGATCAGGCACGTGTGCACGAACACACTAATACAAACACACGCACACACTCACACACACACACACACACACACACACTCACACACACACTCTGGCTGCTGGTCTTCTGTAATGTTCCTCCTATGCATCCATGCACCCTGTCCTTCCAGGCATTATTCCTATTTATATCCAAGTGTCAAGCATTAGCTGGAAGACACAGAGACACACACCGCTACACACACACACACACACACTCCCCAGCATTGCACATATGGTGCTGCCAGAGAGTGTGAGAGACAGCAAAACACTGAGGGTGGATGGCAGAGGGGAGAAAGGAGAGAGGTAGACATGGAGAAAGGGGCAGATGGAGTGTAGAAATGAAGAGGCGTGGCTGCATTAGAAGAAGGAGTGAGGGGAAGAGGATGCTGTGGGTTGAGTGAATGATGAAGGGAGGATGCAGGAAATATGCATAGAGGCTCCAAGGATGAGATAGCTGGGGAAAAGAGGAAAGAGTTGGAGAGGGGTGGGAGGGCAGATGGAGGGGAGGTGAGTGAGGAGGAAGAGGGAGGGGAGCCACAGATGGAGAAAGAGGTGAGGGGAGCAGGAGATGTCAAGAGGGGGAGGAAACACAGAGGGGTTGGTTAATACTGCATTAGACTCTCCCTCAGTCCCTGTCTGTCCCTCATCCACGTCCCCCCCCCCTCTATATTTAGACAAAAACTGTGAAGTAGTCAGATTCCACTTGGCTTCACAGGCGCATAGTGATGACTTTCAACCACTGAATATTTTGTGGTCAAAGATGACCACATGCTTACACTCATTAACTCACAGATATGTTTGCGCCTGAGCACATTTGCAAACATTTTTTTTTTTTTACCCAGGCCGACACGTCATTTATCAGCCTACTGATTTTTAACACATTATGCTATCACCCCCAACTGGTTTTGCTCTTGCTACCCCTGCTGAGGCTATAATTATTGAGCTGTCATGTTCCTCTCCAGCAGGCTGCGAAGACGGATGGCTGGTCTTGAGCTGACAGGCAAGACATCAGCGGTGCCGCACTTTGCTCGGGACGGCAGCCAGAGGCATGCAAACAGCAAACAGGGATGTGAAACGGAGAAACAGAGACGGCAAAAACAGTTGTTTTCGTCCAAACATGACAAGCCCACGGCCATCTGCGACAGGCGGCGTGGGCCAACAGTGTTAGGACGTGTGAGAAAGATTGTCAGAAGCATACTGGCTGCTCTCACCAACAGACCATCTTGGAGGCACAGATATATATCCTCCGGTTAAAGGCAGCCAGAGATGCAAGACATTTTGACAGGTAAGATGAATTAGTCCTTGACGGCTGGATAGAAAAACAATGTTGTGACACATCATTCAAAGTGATGTATGTGAATAGTATTTATGCATATATGAGAACCACGTGGATCTCAGCTGGATGAGGAGATATTTTCAGGTTGAGAGCTCGGCAGTGTCTCAGCACATTCCCTGAGACAGGCAGTGATTTCAGGAGAAGTTCCTTCTAAAGCCTGCCTTGCCTATCTCTATCTCACTTTTCCCAATACCTGCTTCTCTCCACCTCTAGACTCCTGTTTCAGACAGAAATAGGTCATTGTGCAGATAAGGATTCACTCTGGAGAACCTAACCATGGTCAAATTGAATAAAGTGCTTTTGGACAGGACCTGTCACAACTCTGAACATGGACGTTTGTCAACACGAAAAAAAAAAAATGCAGTCTGCCCCTGATCACATATACTGTGAGTATAACAGGAGATAATTAGGCACCCAGTCAAAAGAAAACTGGAAATTATGCTTCATTACACTGACAACGTTGTGCAACATAAAGATTTTATTGTATAATGCTTCATGTGTCTGCACGCTGCTTTTAGTTTATATAATAGCGTGAGAACTGAGAACAGCTTTTCTGTGGTCCTGCTCGTGCTCTGTTTCTGAGCATCGTATTTCTTTAATGATTTAATTTGCACATTATCTGTAGGATGACCTAGATACATATGTATGCAGGCGGCTTCACATACACAACTATCCTCTCTCTATCCCTTTGCAGGGTTGTGGTGGATGAACACATCTATATACACATGGAGAAGATACTTTAAATGCAGTATAAAAAAAACAGGAATCTGTTGCTCAGAAAATCTAAAGATTTTAGTGGGATGTACATTTTTTTTTCCTGAGTCCCTTATGGCTCAAATAAGTGACCTACAGATGCAAGCATATTCCCAGCGGGCATGCATCATAGTAGTCATGCCTGCTCCGTCTGTTTTGCAAATCAGTGGTGAAGTAAAAAAAAAATATGGCAATTAAGTGAGGACTTTTTTTACTTCAATGATTTTAACAACTCGCAGCCTTCCAGAAACATCCTTTGACCTTTTCTTATTAATTCACTTTAATTCTGAGGCATGAACTGTAGCATGGAGGCTGCTTCCAGGTACACTTGCATGGCCGGGCAATTCAGTTCACAGAGAAGCAGACATGAGCAGACAGTCGGAGAAACAAAACAGACACATGCCCTCCGGGAACCTCACCTGCTCACGTCCTCGACAGCGCAGAGGACAGACAGACAGATGAACACATTCCCACACAGACACACAGACACACGCCAGCCAGAGGTCTCACCTCCAGGTAGTTCAACGGGGCCACAGCTTGTCCTCTCTGGGTCGATGTCAGCCACCCATAGGGTGCGGATGCAGCCCTTCCACAGGCCATAATGGGCCATCTGGCAGGTCTGGTTGCCGCTGAAATTCTTTGGTTGAGCCAGCTCCACCCAAAACTCTGTCCCCATGCCCAACACTGTCAGGGTCACGCCAATGATAGACACAAAGAAGGCCAGCTTGATCTTTCCCTCCTGACTGTCACTCATCTTGTGGGTCCTTCTCACTCCCCTTCCACCTTTCATTCCCCCCAAACCGCCAGCTTGTCCGGCCCCCGCCACCCCGATGCGACCCTCCTCATCCTGCTGTACAAAGAAGTTGGACCACATACTGATCTTGACTGGTCAGGCCCAAGGAGGACCAGAGGGGGGAACAAGGTGCTTCGATTAAAGGAGCAAATAATAGATGGAAAGAAAGAGGGAAGGTTTAATAAGGGAGAGGTTGAGGACAGGGAAGGTGCAGGTGTTGAAGTTTTAAAAACAAATTTTTAAAAAAGAGGAATCACTGCTATCAGCTGTCCTGTGATGAATGGGTAAATAGAACAACAGCAGTCAGAGGGAACAAAGGATCAAATTTAAAAAAGCTGGCTAGACAATGAAATCAGAAAGAAAGCGATTTGAACAGAGCTTCAGTGAAGCAGGGGGCAGATGAAGTGAGGAGATGATCATATGGGAAAAGACGAAGGCAAAGACCAGGAGAGACGACGGCGTCTGCTTTCAGTCCAGTCCTGTAAAACAGACAGAGGAAAGAGATGAAAGAGCAGCCAGCATATGCTTCACAAGAGCAAAATCCTTTCATCACCAGCATAATATTTAATTTCCAACAGCTTTATCAGCATCCACACTTATCCCTCCCTAAAAGCCACATAACGTGCTCTCAGCCAACAACAGATAAGCCATATGGCGTTTCCCTGAAAGGCAGATTCTGCTTCAGATGAAGAAACAATTGGGCTGGATGAGCTGGTGGAGTCTCTTGGTTAGGGGTCAAGGTAAGAGATAACACAACAGCACCAGACCATACCACCCATCTTATTCTTTCCAAAAGGAGTTGACAGCGGAGCTCTTCCCGGAGCAGGTACGCTTTCTCTGGCTTAGAGACAGATCCCTTTTGATCTGAGGGGATAATGGGTTGCCACAAATACCTCCCCTCCTGCATTATGTGTACAGGCAAACACTTGGAATCTGTAGCCATGACAGACTTTTTTAGCGTGCATGTGAGTGTGTGAGTGTGTGTGTGTATGTGTGTGTGTGCTTTAGCATGTGGCATATACAGTGTAGGCAGAGCCAAGCTTATAGAGTTGCTTCTGTTATTCCAAACTGTGAGCGAGGGGCCTTAAGAGGAGTATAAACAACGTTGGTGACGGGGTGCAACAACGTAGCTGCTGTGCGCAGGATGCATAAGAGGTGATAATTCATGCCTGAACCCTCTGACAGAGAGGGGACTGCAGTAATTAACTCCGCTGTGGAGTCCAACAGGTCAGGTGGAGGCAAGAGGCCCAGCCAGCTAAGACGCAGCCCCAGCAGTTGGTGGATCACTTAATTCGGAGCTTTTGCGCTGACAGCATGAGAGGTTTTATATAGGCAGCGCACCACATGAACCCTGTGAGTTACAAGTCCTTTGTGTGCAAGATTTCGCAGTATTTAAATACAAAGAGCAGCATGCAGTGTGTGCATTAAAGATACATTAAGGTTTTGAATGAAAACATTTTGTGAGTAAATGAAACAGAAAATTAATCAGCAGCCATTCTAATTAAAAATCATTCTCAAGTTATTTATTAATTAAAGACTCCAATCATACTCTGCTTCCAGCTTCTCTGATGTGAGGATTTTTATTACTGTTTTATGTTTAATCCTTCAGAGGGAAAATCTTGAGAAATTTGGACTGCCTTAAAACAAGCAATTTGTGGGTGTTTGTTTTTTGCTTTCAGAACTTGTAAGCTGCATTTTTCGGTTAAACAAAGACACTTGTTATCGATTCATTAATAAAATAATTTGTAGATCACTGGATGGTGAAAATAATTGTAAGCAGCAGCCACAAAGTCATTACTACCTTATTTGTATGTAGGATTCTACCATAGATTATGAGCAAATAACATAAACTAAATGGTCAAACAATTAACAGTGTTTAACTGTTCGTATCTCCAACATATATATGCGTGTGAAACAAAAACTTAACTTGCTAAAACTGTCAGTTCACTCTGTCTATCAGAGCAAAATTAATGGGAGGAAGATCATGTGATACAGCCAAAGCTTCTGAGCCGCTACAAATCAGACCAAGTGGTGAGATTATTTTTTATCTTTTTTTCATCTTTTATCAATTACATCTTGCTTCGGGGGAATCGATTTTAACCACAGAAATTTATCAAAAAACCCAAGTAAAAAAACAACAACAACAAAAAAACAAGGATTATAAGATTCTATCATCATGTTCTTCTGCCAAACAAACAACATCAGTTTCTACTCTGGAACATAATCTTTCAAAATTAAAAGCTAACAAAAAGCAAATGTATTTATGTTTCTAATACACCAACTTGTGGGTTTAAATAGTCCCCTAGCATTAACTTTAATAAAAAAATCAAGACTGTGGCCAGTGAAAGCCATGGTAGTCATAGAATTACAAACCTTGATCACATTACATCCATATTAACCACAGAGTGATCAGAGGGGTCAGATCAAGCCAGGCTACTGTACCAGAGGGGCTAACACTCAGCATGTAACACAAGATAAACACTTCATACATGCATGTTTTTGAGGTTGAGAAGAACAACAGAACAACAAAACAATGGCACAATGACGTGAGTTTTGTAGCAGCTGATAATCTGGAACACACTGGTGCATTTTATGGTGTGAAAATGAGGAACTTTCTCTACCGTTTCACCAAAAACAGCCACAGGCGCTTGAGCAACATGTGGGCACAACAGAGCAACAAGCAGCTAATGCACTTGAGTGAAAAGAAGAAGAAGTCTGACCTGTTTGGTGTGTGTTGTTCAGTTCAGGAGTAAGAGACGCTTGAAACTTAATAGAGAGTTAGAGTGGTGATGAGAGAGTTAGAGAGAGAGAGAGAGAGAGAGAGAGAGAGAGAGAGAGAGAGAGAGGGACAGAGGTGGGAGGTACATAAGGGTTATGGAAAGTGAGTGTAAGGTGGGAGGGGGCTGCAGCCTGGTTGGTCAACACTGTTCATGATTGAATGTGTGTGCTGCACTGCTGTTTGCCCCTAAGACTCGTCTGCAACTCGAGCTCAACAAGCACCCCGCTCACTCCACACATGTTTGAATCTTAAATCAATGCGCGCCAGTGCTGCAGGGTGGTCTGCTCACATGAAGACAGCCCCCATTAAAAACATGTCTCTATTTGTGTGTGTGGTGTGTACATATGTGTGTCTATTTTGGACAGCCACCTGTTAATGACATTAGGAGAAGGAGGAGCCTGCGTTTATATAAGAGGGGCCAGGGTAGCGTTTTACAGCAACACAATACACTGTGAGCAAATTGAACATCTGACGGAGTGAAAGTGAAACGGAGAGGCGAGAGGAGCAGCAGAGAGGGGCACATGTGGAGAGGGGAAAAATGAAGTGGAAGAAAGGCCAGAAAGATGGAAAAAAGAGATGATAAAAGGATGAAAAAGGTGAAGCAGTGGTGATGTCTGTGGCAGATGCGGACATGAAGCAAACTGAGTGAAAAAGAGGCGGTTTTGGAGGAGGAAATGAGAATGTTCAGCCCCATTTCATTCCTCACTGAGCATGGTCCAGAGAGACTTCACAGACTCTCAACCTGGTCTTATGGAAAGCTTTTCTCGTGGCCCAGCCCTGCTTGGCTCCTACACAGTTTAGGTTACATACGTGGCACAGCGAGAGAGAGAGAGAGAAGCCAACCCCAGTGGCTGAACATGCTCAGGGAGGCCAGGGAGGAGGAGGAGGAGGAGGAGGAGGGGAGGGGAGCATGGGCAGAGAGGGGCTGCAAACTGAGAGCGAGTCTGGGACAGAGAGACAGAACAGGAGAGAACAGGGGGAAAGGGACGAAACAGGCTGTAGGCTGTGACAGAAAAATAAACACCTACAACATCCAAAACAGTCGAGGCCTGTTTGCCTCTGTGGTGACGTTGCAGTGCAGTCTGCAGAGGGACTTTAACAGGGAAGGAGAAACATGTTGGGCCCATCACAGCCATGATAAATTGATTCACATGGATGGAAGCTCTCTGTTTTAATGCACATATGTGTGTCTATTCTTTAAAGTGACTTTGCTTCTAATTACGTAGCCCATCTCTGCTCCTCCATCATATGAGATGGATAGAAAGTGTCCACAGTCAGTCCGAGGCCATCAATAATCTACAGCATGCTGATGTGAACAATCTTGTCTCTACATCACTCAAGTGGCCCTGTCAGCAGTGCTGATTTATGCTTGAAGTCACACAAGTGCACACATGTGTGCTCACGTATGCAGCCATGCGCGCACTGACCACACGTGTGCATATTAGATGCATCCGTGTCTTACTTTAGTTTTGCAAAGTCGCGTTAACCGAGAATATCTGAAGCATGTGATGTGTTTTTCTTTCTGTCAATAAATCCTGTGACAATGACCAAAAATCACAATGTATCTGAATAAAATAGTATTAGCCTGATTTAGCTGACTGATGTATGTTCATTTTCTCTCTTTTAAAATCACATTGATGGGAGATACTTGACAACATAGCCGGGCTAGTTTATCCAACATTCAAGATTCTTGTGCCGTTAAAACAAGGTACTGACCAAATTCACAACTGAAATTATTAACCCCAAACTTGAACAAAACCTAGTCCTTTTTAAGAGGGGTGGTTGCTAAAAACTACTGTCCACAGCTGTTTCAGTTTATTATTTAGCTTTTCTTAAACTGAAAATATATATTTGGGATCTTTAATTAAAGGTGCAATGTGTAGGATTTAGTGACATCTAGTGGTGACGTTGCTGATCACATTCAACTTACTATCCCTTTACTCACCCTTCCCTTTCAAGTGTGAAGATAACTGCTGTAAATCTCGTGAAAAATGCAAGAGGCCATGTACAGAGCCAATGTTGGATTTGTCCACTCAGGGCTACTGTAGAAACGAGACAGTGAAACAAAGACAACCCATGGAAGAGGATACAAGGCTAATTCTAAGGTAATAAAAACACAATTCCTTCTTTCAGGTGATTAAACATATTGAGAACATACTAATGGATATTTTATTCAATTTCTACAGATTACATAAATACATTCCCCACAATTTTTCAGACTGGACCTTTAAAGACGAAGAAAAAGGATTGAGACATTTAAGACCATCAGGATCAATGGTGCAGAATGGGCTAAACTGGCTCATATTCATTTATGGGCAGTTCTTACTCCACAATGTACTACATGAGCTTGCAGTTTTGTGCTGTTTGACTAATGTCATGGGTTTTGAGACCAACCCCTCAAACATGAACTCTGTCTGTCCTCCTTAATAACTGACAAATGATGATGATGATGATGGGCCTTTTTTTTCACCGCAGACACTTTGGCTTGTCATAAAATGAAAAGCACTGTTCATCTGTTCTATTTAAATTTAAATTTGACAGAAAGTGTCAGTCAGTTTTCACGATACAAAGGTCCCTAAAACTGAAGCAGCTCAACGGAAATGAGCCAACGTTATTCTTTACATCTGTGCTTTTCTTTCTGCAACGCATCTTTTGTGATAAAGCCCTGCTCCGACATGTTGCCCGTGCTCTGAGGGGATGCAACATGTCCTTGTGTTTTGTGAGTTATTTCTGTGTCCGGGTCCTTCTCCACACCATGTTTACATTCTGTTTAACTCCCATGCATTGAACTGACATGATGTACACAGAGTACTGCATCCATCCTACTCCACTGTTGCACTCTCGCTCTGCTGCAGTGTTCTAACTCTCTGAATGAGGATCAATGAGGAGACACTGCCCAGAATGACAATGACCATCACTGGGGTTTTACATTCTCCACTAGAGGGAGATAATGTCTTTACAACCTTCACTGCAGCATCAGGCCTGCGGAGGGCTGCTAATAACATTTAATAGGGCTCATGTAAAGCAGCCCGAGTGTCCTCATGTGTAAGAGGGCCAGGGTCAGTTTTACATGCTTCCTCTGGTGGACATGGCCTCAGCAGCCGGACAGAGCTGCTGTTTTATCTGTGCCCTCGGGGAACAACAGGGCAGAGCGTGTTGCATCAGTGGCCCTGCTGCTGGGTTTTGTGCAGTGGGGCGCAGTGATGCAGATGGAGATGGGCAGCGTAGTGCTGACACAGGACATTATTTCATGTCAGAGATTTGTTGCTTTTCTGTAACTGTTTTACTGAAACTCCCTGTTGAATAAGTCCCAGGTGGACAATGCTTATTGCTTTACTGCTGCTGACCAAGACTGTGTGCTCCTGTGGCCTGACTAGAATATAAAGGGAAATAATACAATAGACGAATATCATGCAACAAGAGAGCATCACTTGATTTCTGGATGAATTTTGACACAGCATGCATTGAAATAGCTTAAACTCAAGGAAGCGTAAGATGCTGAAGGAGTGTTAACATGCATTTGAATTTGAAGAAAGAGCACGAGCATAAATTGAACAGACACACAAATAATAAAAAACTAAAATTCACACAAAAAAGAAAAAAGAGACCTCATTCATCCTTCAAACTTAAATCAAAAATTCAGTTGAAAACATGACGAAATGTGAAGAAAATATGACTCATTTAAATGCTTCATACAATAGGAAAGTCTAATTTTTAATGTTCAGTGTGTCTGCAAATTGAGAAGCAGTAAATGAGTGACTGTTTGAAAAAAACATCAAAATATCTAAAAGATATAAAAGCACATACAAGAAACTAAAATTTATCTAAAAAGTTAAACAATACTCAAGCATATATGAAGATTTGAGGAAACTGTTCACATTTCTTTTCTCAAAACTCACATCTATATATCTATATCTATCTATCTACATATAATATATATATTCAGGCTCTGAATATATATAATAAAAGCCTGAATATATATATATATACATATATGTATTCAGGCTTTCATTATATATATATTCAGGCTTTCTTTATATATATTCAGACTTTCTTTATATATATTCAGACTTTCTTCATATATATATTCAGACTTTCATTTTATATATTCAGACTTTCATTTTATGTATTCAGGCTTTCATTATATATATTCAGACTTTCATTTTATATATGTGATTTTCTAAATGGCTTGCCATAAATGACAGGTTATATGATTATTTATTTAAACTCATATTCTGGCCACTTTATATTGAATATGTCAGCATTTTTTTGTAAAAACAAAAAAATATATTATATTTTAATAAAACAACACCAAATTATTTGGGGGCTTAATAAAATTTTAGGGGGGTTTCAGACCCACTAAAATAGGCCTAACAACGCCACTGTAATAAAATTATTGAAATCTCCAATTTCATGCCTTTTTCCATGTTCTTCTCTTAATTCACATTAACAATCATAAAGTTATACTTTAAAAACTATTGGAAGTTACTTTTTTTACACTTAGTGCAGGAACATGTCTTATATGTTGGTTCAACAGTTGTTTGATTAATGTCATTAAAACAGAACAGATGATGTTAATGGAGAAACTTTCTTTTAGATTAAAAGAGTTAAAATAAAACACACTCTGATCATCTTTAAAAAGGATAACACTTTTTAATAATAATAATTAACCACAATTGCAACAGATGTTTTCTGATCATTTTATTTTTTTAATGTTACACACAAAACCACACACCTGCACAGATACTTTTATTGTGTTACACAGTCAATCACATCACATTTTATCTGATAAAAACAATTCATGCCTAAAATGCACAATTGGAATTATTGAGACAAAAAGAGGAGAAGGAGGTCAAAGTTTAACAAATTAAAGTTAGTCATCTTTTTCAATTTAAATTAAGTCTTTCATTTATATTGTAAAAATAATAGGCAAAAAAAAATTGATTACTTGATTATTATGATAAAACAAACATGTACTGGCCAGCAGGAAAACAGGCCAAGCTCCTGGTGGGCTGCTGCCTCCATTATACATGCAGTTGATTATGAGAGTGTGTTGTCCTGTATATGTATTATGGTGAGAGAGAGACGAGGAGCTCACTTGGAGCTGTTCCAGTTGAAAAACATAAGCAATTGTAGCCCAGTGTGAACTGCTTTGGACAAAAGGCCAGTGCTGAACTTTAGAACAATCCTGATTGGATACTGGCATTGCCAAAGGAAACCAGTCCTCCTCCTTAAATTAGTTAAGACAAAAGAAACTTGCTATGACCAAACTAATAACTACAAATCACGATAAAACACAATGAAAACAATTCCGTTCTTGGTCGCACTTTGAGCCACCACTCCCAGGCGTCTCTCGGAGAAGTGTCTCCTGCTGGAAAAGTAAAAGAATTATTTTTTCTAGACAATCGTGTAATATAACAGCAACTGAAAGTCAGACAGATAAATATAAAATCTGGCTCTGACAAGGTTAAGAAGCACTTTGATACCTGATGAACAACAAAATTGATTTTTTTTATAAATGAAATAAAGCAGTTAAAGCTTCATGTCTAACAGTGTTGAAGTTCAAAACTTTGACATTTCCCAGTGCTGAGGTCTAGCTTGATTGCTAAATATTCCTCTATCCAAGGCTCACTCATTCCACTTTCTTTTAACTTCTCTAATCTGTTTTCTATCAGTTATTAACTTTTGTGTTCTACCTCATCTCCATTCCGGTTGGTCTCACTGGGCCTCTGAGACTCTGTCGCTTTAAATTGAAAGAAAAATAGTATAATTAGAAATAATCTGTATCAGTATTAATTACAATAAATACATAATACACAATACTTTGATTTTTATGATTTCCACCCTAAATGTAAGTAAATACCTCCAAGTCCCTGAGAAGCTAATAAAGGTAATTAAGACAGAGATACTTTGACTTTTCTATTTTTTTTTTTTGTTGTTGTTGTTTACATGGCTTTTCAATTAATTTTTTGTAGCCATTAGCCATTTGCATTGCTCTGACTCTCAGCTGTTAATATCACAGTTACAGGTCAAACTAAATAATCAGGTGAAACGGTTGACCCTCTAGAAAAAAAAAAACAAGGTGGTTTGTGATACCATTTTCTTACATATCTACTTTGTACTGTACCTGGTTGTATTTTCCACTTAGTATCTTCTTCTCCTTGGTTTGTTTGTGTGACACCTAAAAGACGATTGTCTACTTTTTTAGACCTCTTTTTCTTTTTCTTTCCTTTTTCATTTCTTTTTCTTCCATTCAGTGTTGCAAAGTTCTTATCAGTTGGTGTGTCTCTGTTGTGGCGGCCAGTTGTCGTGCCTTTAAGACTTGTTTGTTTGTTTGATGTGTCATTTTTTCCTATTTCTCCTTCAGTTGGAAGACTGGTGGAGAAATCGGAGGGGAGATCTGTTTCTTTCTGTCTGTCATCCTCTTCACTGTGACCCTCTTGTGTCTTTGCTTCAGCATCTCTGTCTGATCTGCTTACATCTCTTTTTTGTTCAATTTTTTCTCCTGTGATTTTGAAATGGAAGGAAATCAACATGTTACGTAATGATCTCTATTAGTGAGTAAAGAACAAAACGTTTTCATGACTTACACCCTGAGAAAAATTTACATATCAACGTAAACAGCCAAGTAATGCAGCCCTGTGAGGTTATACTTGAGTATTCTCTGTGTACTTCATGTGGCTCATCAATGTATTTTTACATAATGTATCTAATTATAAACAGAAGAAGTGATATGCAACCAATGAAAGGGATAAATTTTGCACATTAAATGTACATACACACACTGATTACCTCCAGTGCCAACAGGAAACATGTTCCTCTCATTTAGTTTTTGTTTCTGGTCTTTTGTCTCCAGATGTTGTTCATTGGAGTCTTTGAACTTGTCTCCAGAATTTGCAGCCGCATTACCTACTTTGACTTCTTTCAGCTCTTCAGACTTGTTTGTGTTTTCTGGTGTGATGTTGAAATGAGTACTATCTTCATTTTTAGACTCATCTTCTCGTGCTTCTTTATCTCTCCTGCTTTCTTCTTCATCTGGTGCTGCACAGTTGATGCCAGTTGGCATGTTTATGTCATTACTTCTTTCTCTGTTTGATGTTTCATCCTCTACTCTTCTTCCTCTTTCATTAACCTCTTCTTCTCCAGCCTGAACACTTGATGCATTATCTCTTCTCCCCTCTGCACCATCTTCTTCATTTAGTCCAATTTGTCTCTTCTTTTCATTCTCAGTGTCCTTTTCACCTGCATTTTGATTTTCTTCTGTATTGTCTGGCTTCACTTCATCCACATTTTGTTGGGTTTCATCCTGTTTTTGCAACACGTTGTCCGTGAGACCTTCTGTTTTGTCGTCACAGGGCATCTGAGGCTCCTTGGCTTTAAAGTGAAGAGAAAATTACATGATATGATTTTACATTAGTTTCATCGAAGCATCTATAATTCACTTATATAACATATTCCTGCTCCTCTTTATCTCCACTGCATGGTATTTGACTCAGTTTTCCACATTTTGTGAACTTTGTTACTTTTATGTCATGACTTCTTTTTCTCTGACTGGTATGAAACATTTTGCTTTTCACATTTTGTTTCCTCTTCTATGTCTGCATCACTTCACTGTTCACCAGATTTTCAATAAGCACAGTCTTATATCTAATTTTAGTGTTGAACCTCTTCCATATGGTGAAATCACCTCTCCTCCTCTACACAAAGCGCGTTGCCCGGTTGCCCCATGTGCTTGCATGTTTGGTTTAGACAGCCGCTGCTTCTTTTCTAGCCTGACCAGACAGGTGTGTGTGTGTGTGTGTGTGTGTATATGTGTGTGTGTGTGTGTGTGTGTGTGTGTGTGTGTGTGTGTATGGTCTATTGACTTTTCCCTCACGCTGCCACTCAGTCCCATCTATCTTTCTTATCATCATTGTTTTACCTTTCTACTCCTTTCTACTCCTCCTCATCCTGCATCAGTTTGTCCACTTTACCTGTTTCATCCTGTCCATCATCTGCATTATCTGTCTGATCACCTGAAGTGGCCACACGTGGCTTCTTACATGCTGCGAAGTTGAATGAAAAGCAGTGCTTTAATATAGATAAGACATATAGGTATGCCGCTAAAACAAAGGTATAAACATATACTTTCATTTCATCATTTTATATTTACATTAACCAGTGCTCTACAATGCCACGTTGAACCGTATCTGCTTCTATATTACCTGCTTGTTCTTCATTTTCTGACTCATCTCGACGTCCTTTCTGGGATTCAAGAAAAGCGCTTCGTTCCGTTTCTTCAGTCGTCTTCATCTTGTTGTTCATGTATTATTAAGACTGAAATGGACAAGAACTTTACTTTACAGGTATTATTACGGTGCCTTTACACCACTGCTCATTATTTCACACACTGCTTCAGTGATATGATATGTACTGTTAATCTGTTCTTTACAATGGGATTTAAAGCAAGTGTGCTCAGCCGCTCAAATACGCAGGAACGCTTATTTGCATCATTTGCAATTAATTAAACTGTATACAATGTAAACTGTGAACATTACATTGTAAAATTCTGTATCTATTGCATACCATAAAAATGAGAAAAGGGTAAACAAAATGCTTTTAAGTATTGGTATGTGTGACATATGGAGGAAACTCCATCCTGCCTCAAAACAGTTTGCTTTCTTCTCCCATTTCCACACAATATACTCTAGGATTGATTTTTTTTTCATGTTTAACTCAGAGAGACATAAAATTGTGGATTGTAGCATAAGGACTAAAGATGTGTCTGATCACGCAGGAGTGTATTTGAAACTACATTTGGACGTTCTACCCAAGAGAACCAGTTGGAGGCTCAACACCAGCCTCCTTAATTGTCAACAGGGTGAGGAATTCATTAAAGGGGAAATTAAAGATTACTTAGAATTTAATAGTACTGCGGACACATCACCAAGTGTTCTTTGGGACGCTGCTAAGGCAGTGCTTAGAGGAAAATGCATAATGTGGGCCTCAAGGAAGAAAAGGGAGCAGCAGACTCAATTGATTGGTCTAATATCTAAACTAAAAAAACTAGTACAAAAACATCTAGAATTAAAGGATCCCCAAATATTAGAAAAAACAAATGAAACCAAGCAAACATTAAACGACATATTAGACAAACAAGTGGAGATTAAATTGAAATATATTAAATAGAGTCACTATGAGAATGGGCCCAGAGCTAAAAGAATGCTGGCGTGGAGACTACATAAAAAGCAAGCTGAGAGGTCAATTTTTAAAATCAGAGACCCTGAAACCAATATGATGTGTCACAAACCAGAGGAAGTACAACAGGCTTTTGAAAAATATTACAAGATGCTATATTCTCAGCCTGAAGCAGCAGAGCCAGAAGCTACAAAAAGTTTCCTGGATTCACTAGACTTGCCATCAATAGGGGTTGAACAGAATCAATTAAAAACAAAAGAAATCACAACAGCTGAAATTGATAGTGCCATATCAAGATTGAAGACAAACAAAGTAGCAGGAGGAGACGGGTTTCCAGCCGAGTGGTACAAAAAATTTAAGGACTTACTGATACCAACGCTTAAAAATTATTTTAATCATATACTTAAAGGTGGAGAGACTCCAGCATCCTGGAACCAGGCTACAATATCCGTGATTCATAAGGAGGGAAAAGAAAGGACTGAATGTAGCTCATACAGACCCATCTCTGTCCTAAATATAGACTACAGATTATTTACCTCTATTATTGCAAAAAGATTAGAAAACATAATTCCTGAGCTGGTTGATATCGACCAGACAGGGTTTGTTAAAAATAGGCAAACGCATGATCATTTTGAGATGTGCCCTATACTTGGTTCAGAACATGAGCAACAACAAGTCAAAAGCTCTAGCAATTAGCCTTGACGCAGAAAAGGCATTTGACTCAGTACGATGGGAATTTTTATATTTGGTATTGCAGCGTTTTGGTTTTAATGAGGAAGTCATAGCATGTTTCAGATCCATATATCACTCACCTACGGCCCAAGTTAAAATAAATGGTAGTCTCTCAGAAACAATACCACTGGAAAGAGGTTGCCGCTAAGGATGTCCTTTAAGCCCCACCCTCTTTGCATTATTTAAAGAGCCTCTCGCTCAAGTAATCAGAGAAGATACAGAAATAACAGGAATCCCCATTAAAAAAATAGAACACAAGATATGTCTGTATGCAGATGACGTTTTGGTGACTCTCTCAAACCCAGATTCTAGCTTGCCCAAACTCATGAACACTTTAGAACAATTTGGCTATTATTCCGGATACAAATTAAATATACCAAAAACCCCAAATCTCACTTTTAACTATTCACCCCATTGAAAACATCTGTAAAAAATACAATTTTAATCGAAAAACTCGCTATATTAAATACCTTGGAGT
>JAUZTA010000030.1:9916502-9930933 GCA_034780835.1 Ctenochaetus striatus | reverse complement strand
TGGTCCATATTGCCAAGCTCTAAAATAGAATTTAATGGGCAAACTTTGGTTCCAAGTTCAGATCAGGAAAACCTGCTATTCACTGGTTTTAGGGTTAGGCAGAGGGTTAGGGTTAGACAACAGAAGTCACATTAACAGTGAAGAAGAGAACTGACAAGCTTTAAAAAATTCCATGTTATAAAAACAGTATTCAAGCAGTCACTCAGGAGATGTGTGGCTCCAAGCTGTTAAAAATCTGTCTTAATCAACTGTGAATCAACAGATTTGACAGTTAGTACAAGATTTAATGAAAAGCATATTCTTCAAAATAATCATCCTCAGTGCTTCTAAACATGTCCAAAAAGACATGCAGGTGTGATGTTTCCAGAAGCGAGCATGTTTCCCTGACAACAGGCAGGCTTGTCACTTTTGTAGGTGGTTATGAATTGTGTTTGTAGTGTTCTGGGAAGAACTTGCACCAGTTAGAAAATTTTCCCACAGCCACAGGCCTAGAGAGACTGTATCAAACAGTGCATCATGAGACAATCACAGGCATGTTATGTGACAACAGAGTACATTGCAAGCAAACTAAAAATGACAAAGCAATTGTACTCAAAGGAGTTCTATTAATACCAGACTGCATGTGTTTTTTTTATTCTGATGGATCTTAAACTCTTAAAAAGCCCCTTTTAACTATGCACTGACAATCTGTAACCAAACATCAAGAATATAAAAGAGGCTACAGCAGCAGCTGTTTAGTGTATCTAAAAGTTTGTCCATTAGAACTGGGCAAAATTACTTCAAAGTCATTTGTACTTGAGAGAGGGAGGAGACATAAAAATAACAACATTTAAAGCAGAGTATGTGAAAGTCTTTTTTGTGAAATAACATTTCTGTTCATAAAAATAATATTGCATAAGCCAAAGTGCAGTCAGTTTTAAATGGCTTAATTCATGGAGCCTGTCTTGCAAACCAAACCACATATCATAAATCATTAAGACGACAGGAAAAGCAACTAATATTAAAAAAAGGATCCAAGGTGAATTTTACTGATGTTCAGCACAATGTCATCAGAGAAGTGTTCTTTAATTTTCGTACATAAATCAAATTCATTTAATTTTGTTTCACTTCATATTTTACCTTTGGTCATCCTGGCTTCCACTGCAGTGGCTCTATGCCCCCCCACGGCAGCCCAATCCCTAGTTTGAGATTCATGAGTCTCAACTCTATCTAAATAAAACACTTAGATCTACAGCTTTACTTCCAAGTTACAATTCCCAGCAGGAACCTTTCAAGTCTGGAAAGTACCACTGTTGCCCAGAATTGCATCTGCCAACTGTATGCAAAATAAGATAAACGGTTAAAATTTTGAATGGACAACAGAAGCATTAAGTGGTTTATTTTGACTAAGTATGTTTCTTCAATCAACGCTAATGAGTAAGTATCTCTTTCTGTGTCCATTTTTTTGAATATGGAATTTGCAGCCACCTACAATACAGTAGGCGACTGGTTAGATGCCAAGAACAAGTTGAGGGTGGAGAGATGACATGCTGATGTGGCATACACGCACATACCGTATATGAATTCACACAGAGTGATGTGTAACTCCAAACACATCTGTGTGACCAACATTTGCTCTGAGACTGTGCTGAACTGGCTTAGAACCAAAGCATAGATTCTACAAAGTTATACGCTCCAAAAATTCATAGGGATAGCACACACTATAAGTTATTTCATGAACTGCACTGCCAGTGGGGAGGGATATGTTTCATTAGTGCAGTTGTAACCGTACAAAGATACTAACCTGCGTCTGTGCCTGCGCTCCTTACTGTCCCCACGGCGGTCCCTGCTGCGTCTATCTCTGTCTCTGCTTCTCCTTTTCCTCTCTCTGCTACGGCTGCGGGAAGAGGACCGGCGGTGATGGCGGTTCTCTTTGTCCCTTTCAGCTGCAGGAATAGAGAGCTTATTAACTTACACAACAGTGTACAACAGTCAAGCTAGCCAGTAGAACAATGAAAACACAGGACCTCACAGAAACTACCAGTACAAATATCAAGTACTTGGGTAAAGTAATTGACCACAGATGGAAATTAGGCAGGCCATGAACAACACCACTGAGTGTAAATCTGTTCAACACACCTAGTGGTAAGCTAAACATTCAATCAATGCAATGCTACAATTCTTTATGAAACAGATAAACTAGACAAGATCAGGTGTGTAGTTTTAATTTTTGGAGTGTCAAATATAATTTGGCTAACTCATTGACAGACTTTGATTATAACTACGTGGGATATATTGAGTGTAAACGTAAATAAAGAGAGGTAAGTGAGGGATAGGGGTAGTGGCTACGGTTGGTGGAGTTACCATGTGGTTGCTTGAAAAGAAGAGCAAATAAAAGGAAAATGGCACTGGAAATGTTCACTGAACGCAACAGCTGCAAGCAGTGAATGCTAGCTGTCCCAGTCATTTAATCAGCTGGCACAAACGGGAGGACTACCACGATATTAATTACTTCTGCCTTAATGAAACAATGCAAGTTAACGATCTCAATAAAGATTGGCCGGCTATTAATTTCGGAACAGTAAAGAATCATTATGTTATTTAAACATAAGAAAATGTCTGTAACTAACAACCACATAGCAACTCAAATGATACAATGCTGCACTAACACTGTAGGATAGAATGCTCCAGTAAATAGACGCATCCATGGCTAGCTAAAGTACTGCTGGTAATTGCAATCAATAGTGCTCTTAACAATTTTAACTGTTAATGTTCCTTGTAGATACCTTGTTTGTTTTCAGACAGCTGTCTTTCGAATTCGTCGAAGTCCGACATCCCTGTTAGTTGAAGCCTAAGCTTTTAGCGACTGCGTTGTTCAGTTGGCGGTGGCTAGCTTAAGCTAGCAACAAAGTGAACAGCACTTTTAAAAAAACAAATACCTCGCTGATGTAGCTCAAGTAAGTTTGCTTTTACTTGCAGCCTACGTAACAACAGAACTACCAAAAATGTTGAACAGCACACACACAAGCGATGAGGTATCTATTTATAACTTTAAATACAAAACCATTGAAAAAGAAAACGTGTTCGCATGGGTTAGCCTGCTAATATTAGCTAACTAGCTTGTAGCAAAGTCCAGAAGAATAGGCCTGCTGCTGCAGACACTGGTGTGGAAGCTCGTTAGCCAGTTAGCTAGCTAATACGAAAGTCGAATGAATGAGACTCTTTTCGAAGCAAAATACCAATCCCAGGCGGTCACTGGCCCATAAGGCGCAGTTGTTTGACTTTATAAGTCAAACGTTTACGCTTTCAAATTTTAGAAGCTAGGAGAAAACAAGAAAGATTTCGGTATGCCCGCTTTTTTGCTCCGACTCCCAGGAACCCCGTGACACCGGAAGTTGATGAATGACAAGTTTCCGGTGAGTGCTAAAGAATCTCCAGAGCAACCCCTGTGCTTCATGGTCACACGGTCACACACAGAGGTGATTTATCCACGTCTCCCAGTCCTTATTGTTTGCCCAAAGTCTAATTATAACTATTGTGAATATGTGTTGTCTGTCAGTGTTTTTTTTCAGGGTACGACTTTCAGGTCATGGTAAATCAAGATGGGTAAATTTACTCTGAATTTAGAGAAAATAAAAATTTCAGAGTAAAACAAAGAAACATTATACAAAACTATAAGTCAGATTTATTGAAATTCTAAAATTTTTACACTGGGTTAATTAAAATAAAAAAAATCTTTTCAAGTTCTCTGTACCATAAAAACCTCAGATAAAATATTTTGTGTCATCCTCCCAGGATTAAGTATTAACTGACACTATGTTGATTTAACTAAAGAAAGTGGAAACTACTAAATAAATGTCAATACGTTTTATTTTAGTGGAAAGACTGTTTACTGCACAGTGTAGAGTGACAGTTTCTAATGCTTAAATGAGAAACAAATCCTATTTGCACATCATTTTTGTATGCATACTTCCTAATAGGCAGGCCTGACACACTAGAAATTCCCTTTACTAATCCCCAATCATAATCATCTTTTCAGTCAGTAGTAATGTTGGATTTTATAGATTATCAAATTTATATTTTTGTAAGAAATCAAATACTTCAGTGATGTTTGAGTCTTAGGAGATCAAAACATATGATGAAGCTTTTTCAGTGAGATTAAACACATCATACCAAAAACATAAATATGACACATAAATAAGACAAATTGTTTCGTGAAACACAGCATCCTGTTATGACTGCAAAGTTGGTATAACAGTTTCTCTGTATCTTAAATTGTTTGTTTTTTAGCCACACAAACAATTAGACGGTGACAATGGCATAAACTCCCACGTCTGAAATACTTGCACTTACTTGTCTGTTTACTTGCAGAGAAATGAGTATTATATATATATGAAAATTCAGGCAGAGACACTCTACCCTAATCTGTTTAAATGGATCTTATCATTTCACTACACTTGTATAAACACCACACATCTTCATACAATATTATCAACATGTATGCTGCTTTAAAAATTTAAAAAAATGGCAAGACCTCTGTAAACCATCAGGAGCTCTGTTCACATGCATTTGTAGTAGGAAGCAGGATTTCAAGGTTAATCTTTGTGTGCACAATCTAGGTGCTTCTGCTCATACTGTAAGTCACACTGTAAAATTGTTTGTGTGATTAATGTGCACACTTTTTTCACGAAGAACAAAAAGTTAGACAATGTGACAGCTAGCTAGTAGGTAAATGCATTGTACCATATTTAACTAAAGGTATTCATAAAACCGTTACAAGAGACTCGATAAAGCATTAGAAGTAACATTTACTGAACTGTAATGCAGTTTTTTAAAAAAGTTGGTAGAACCCTTATTGGAACAGCAGAGTAACGCAGATATACTGTTGTTGAAAGGGGGCCAAAGACCACAATTCTGTTATTATTATGTGTCACACTCAAACAATATCACTGTGCTTGTATTTAATTTTTTTAACTGGAAACAAGTGACTGCTGTATCAGAAGTGTAAACAGTCACACCTACCTTTGCAACACATAATGTTGGACTAGTCTTTACTTTACTCAGTTTGCCACTTCTCATCTCTTTTAAAACAGAAGAAATGGAAAGGAAGAGAGAACCCATGGCAAATCAAAGATTCTAATTCAGTGGGTGTTTAGGGAGTGAAAATGACCCAAAATTGTTGCATGTTGCACACAAAAAATCATAAAAATTGCTTTAAGGCAAGTTGAAATGGTGAGGATATAATGACAATGTCCAAAATAATACAAAATTGCTACAAAATCAATATAAACAGAAGGAAGAAAAAAGTAAAATTAAAGTATAACATAGTTCCACAAAATCTAATGACTGCAGCGTAATTTTAACATACAGACATTGTGATTGAAAACTTAAACATTTTTTTAAAATTGCACATGAATAAAGTGCAAATTGTAACATTTTTGAAATGATTAAGACTGTCAGGAACTGACATGAGTCAAACAATCTGCACCAGACTGCTGGTCTCAAGCTTTTTTGATCTTTGAGCAATTGGAACCTTGTTTTTCCCTCTCTAGCTGCAGCTTTTATCCAGGTTTTCCATTTATCCAATATCCTCAGTATAATTGAAAGAATGGTGAGGATTTATCAAAGAACCGGACATTTCTATACATGATATTGATATAAAAAGTGAGTCAGATGTGAAAATTTAACTTTTTTGAGGATGTCAGCTGCATTTTACATGGCCATATGAAGGGTGCTGCGACAGCCCAAAAATTTCCTCATTCGCCATGACTTCACTGTGCCTTGAAGGTGAGCTTGCCTGCTGCACTGGACACCAATCCTCACTCTCGCCTCACTAACCATCAGCTCCACTATCATCCAGAGATACTTCCCATTCCTCTGTCCTTCTCCCTTCAGTGTCTGAACCTGTAAGAGATGGGCAGGAGCAGGTTATTTTTTTTCAGGGCCTGCACCCTGCTCAGTGTCTCTTCATCCAGGGCAGTGTAGCAGCGCCGGGCATAGTCCAGCAGCTTCTCCTTTGAAGGGTCAAACTCGCCAACCTCTGCAACCTTCTCTGGGGCCACTAGTAGAAGCTCAGCAATGGGTGTGGTGGAAGCTACTGTGTTACGGTCCACACCATGGATTTGGAAGGCTTTGGACATATTTTTGAGTCGCTGGTATGTAAGAAGGATCTTCTTGTAGCGAAAAAGCACTCCAGCTGCATCTTTTACTGGGGGACAATAATGCACAAGAGAGTTAGATATAGGGTCTAGGGTTGAGTTATGGAACTGAAATGTTTTGTTGACAGATCAATCTCCATCCCCTACCTCTCTGCCGCTCCCTAGGAGCTCGGAAGACTCGCCTTCTCTTTAATTGGTGTCTGTTGCTGTTAATGGAATCTGACATTACTTCTTCCCCTGATATCATTTCCTCTTCCTCAAGGTAACCGTCCTGCTCCAAGTACTCATCAGATTCCCCCAAGAGTGAAAGTGAATCTGATGAATGTATAAAAAAAAATCCTCAGCAGAAAATTCACTTGATAAAAGCCACAGGACACAAGTTTTTCCATAACTTTTCCCTCCAAAGTAGTAAAACAAAGAAGAGGAAGTAAATCTTAGTGCCATTGGTATTACCTGGACCCATGTTGCTATGTCCACTCATTTCATTTACAGATGACCTTGTAGCACTGTTGCTGTTGCCGCCGGTGCCACTGGCTGCGGTACTGGAAGTACTATGGCTATGTCCTTGCAAGAGAGCCTGGGACTGTGAGGAGCTGAACAAAGCATTAATCGAGGCAAGTTGATTGGTAAGTGGACTGGAGACGTGGTTTTTGGAAGGCACCATGGTTGGAGGACCAGGCCTTCGCTGGATATAAGGACGTGAGGGGAAATGCTGTGAATCTGTCTTCTGCTGCTCTATAAAGAGAAAAAAAGCAATAATCAGTGAATTAGAATCTGCAGTCTTCAATAAAATACTGTAAAAAATACACTGCCTTATATAGCAGAGCATTTAAATGTTTATCTAACCATGGCTGTATTTCAAAAATTTGCGAGTAAATGCATAAATCTTTGTGTTTACCAGTGGGACGATCTTCCTCTCTTCTTGCCCTCCAATTGAACCGTCTTGATTCATAACCTGCAGACAGGGAATTTCCAATGGGTAAGAATTAGTTTTTTACATCCTTTGAAAAGTGCTCAGCTAAGATTCTGTTTCTCATCAACCTATACTCTGACTCCTGTCAAACAAGGTGTCATCTCATATCCGCCCCCTGTCCTCACCGTTACTGTATTGGCTCTGACTCTGATCCTGTCCCTGGCTCTTTGTGGAAAAGATGAAACGGTCCAGCTGACAACGGAGGAAGTCCCTCTCCTCTTCCAAGTCCTCAATTCTTTTCTGCAGCCAAGAGTTTTTCTCCAGAGAGATCTGTAGCTGGGTTCGCAAGTTAGTGATCACCATGTATGAGTTGTTGACTGGAGATGGGCCTGCAGATGGGGGCGACTCTGAGGAAAATATGAAAAAAACCTTGTGAAAGGAATTACATTTTTGTGCAGATAAAGGTGAAATTTATGGTATTGATTCTGACATCCACCATCAAAATTTGAATCATTCTGGTTGAAAAATCCTTGCTGCTCAAAGTTGTTCTCTTCATAGGGTATGGCAATTTCGTAGGAATCCTCATTTTTTGGAGCTGAGTAAGAGAAAATGTGGAAAGTATTAGTTACAATGCCTGACCTTACCGAGGAAAATTATGGGGTTTTTTTGAGCATTAAAACCTTACTCTGCAGGTGGATTGAGCCTGCGTGACTCTTGGATGTGGAAGCAGCATCAGTCCTGTTTCCGTCCTCCATCTCATACACCAAACAACATAAAGAATGCCAGATTAGTTCAAGGTTTAAAAGGGATGTCATGGGACTATGGCAGTTTTACAATAATGCACTGCACACACGACTTATAAGAGTACAGTGCTTATGCATGTTTATTTACGTTACAGAAAGTAACGTTACCGGTCATTGGCAAGCTTTTTGTACTGAGGTCTGTCGTATTTTATGCAAGCTCAGACAGCCAGCAAATCAAAGCTCATTTTATTAGATATCTCCCTGTCCACTCACGTATAAACTGTAACAGCAAAACTTCATGTGTTTATGCAATATAAGTTTGTAGACGCTTAGTAATGTTTTGACGCGAGTGATCATTAGCTCAGCACTATATTAGCCTGACATCACGTTAGCAAGGATTTAGCTACGAATATAAAATTACAATTCAGTCCTCTCTGTACAAGTCAGTGTTTATTTCCGTCATTCAAATATGTTAATAGAGTTTCCATTCTCCCAATATATTGTGCAGAAATCGGTACATACCACTTTACGTTTGTAATAACTTAATCGTGCACATGTAATAAGTCGTTATTACTCAGTCATATCTCCATTCATGAGTTCGTTTGCTAGCTAACAAGCTAACAATAACAATTATCGCTCTTTTATTTTTTCAGTATTATTTGCGTCATTTCCGGATGTGATGAAATTAACGTTTGTCCTTAGTAAACATTGCTAATACAAAAATAAAAGCTACAAAAGCTTTATTAAGTTGATTTTAGCTTATGACAGTGTTTATATAAACAATATTTTTTATTCCGAAATGTACGCACAAAAATATGTGTTAAATCTTATGTTGGCTTACATTGAATATTTATGTTCATGAAAAATTCGCTTGATAAATAGTGTACCAATTAGCCCTGAATTACTAAATTATGTAGAAAAAAGTAGAAACATGCCCCAACATTCTCCAGTTTCATCTTTGCTGCGCTTTCTTGTTTGCGCTTAGGCAAAACAGCAGGACAGGTAGAACAGGTGATGAGGTGTCAGGTTTCAGTGTTCACATGGTGGCTTTACAGTTTGGATCCCGAGAGACTCAAAACGTTCAAATTGCTCTGAAAGCACGTTTCATTTCAAATTCCGGTGCTCATCGAGTTGGTACCGTCAGGGTAAGTGATCGGGTTCTTGATTTTTCCCAAAAAAGCATTTGTAATGATGTAAACTTTGCTATGTGTGTTTTGTCTGCACAAAGAAGCCTTCCGAAACGTACGTGACAGGTGTGGCACCTGTGTTGACTGCAGTGTAAAACATGTAAGAAAAAAGAAGCCAATACCGTAAATTGTGAGGTCAATTTGCTAAAATAATTTATTCTTGTGTTTAAGAAGTAGAGGAATAAAACACTGATTGATTTGTTTCTTAAATGTTTATAATATCTGTTTTTCCTTTATTATGAGTCATGAAATATCCGACATGAAGAACTGACAAAACCGTATTTTACAGTGACATCCTCCCCTCTCTTTTTTGGTGCAGACATGGCACCCAAATATGATGGTTTGTCCCACTGTAAACTGGCCCTGGTGTTTGCTGTTCTGATGGACCTGCTAGGTGTGACATCCTTGCTCCTGGGGGTCTTTGCTCCATTGGAGATCAAAGGCAGAGACTTTGGGGATCTGCTGGTCTACTCAGGAGCCCTCCTGGTGTTACTGTCCCTGGCAGGATGGGTCATGTGGTACAGTGGCAACATTGAGGGTCTGACCTACAAAAAGGATTTTGGGGGAGCCATGGGTGGAGCTGTGGACCGCCTTGCCCGCTCCTTGAGCCGCAGGATACGGATCCCAAGGACTCACAGCAGCCCAACATAGGAAGGGGATCCTAAAGATACTAACTACTAACTGAGTAACAACACAAGACAAGCTTTCCTTAACCAGGCTGAAGGCCAAACTGCCTGAAGCAAAGGAGTGTCATTGGTGTTTTCATTGTCTTTACAGACACTTATGTGGAGTTGACAAACACCTCCCTCCCATGAAGAAAACCTGAGTCATTTGTTGTGTTTCTTTTTTGATTAAATACAGAATTTGTATTCTTTGTACCTAACAATATTTATCTGGGCTACATTAAGGATTGTAATGAGATAGGCATTACTATTGATTCCAGAGAATTAAAGCTATAAATCTGCTTTATGATTTTGCTCATTTCCTCAGAGGTTATTAATTTATCTGCTCACTGTTAGAGGAATACCACTTAGAATTAAAGTAACAACATCATCACTGAAGACATTTTATTGACAATAATGGTGTTTGCACAATGTTGAGTCAGAGCAAATACCCAAGTCTTGGGTGTTGTTTCATGAAGGATAAAGAGATGCTATGACATCAGTATGTGTGCACAAACTAGTGATTGCACATAAAACTGCATAGAACACTCGAGAGAAATGCTTTCCCTTATTTTACAAAAGATACTGAAATCAAACAAAAACAGAAAACTACGATGCATAGAGCAAAAAAAAAAGATTGAGAAAATAAATAATTTGTAAGGACAAGAACTGAAATTGTTCTTCAAAAAGATAAGACATTGCATTTTTATACAGACACATTTAAAATGTGCAGTTATTTGTGATTACACCATATGATGTGGAGGGGTAGAACTTGATAATGAACTTCAAAAAACATCACAATCAAAATACATTATCCCCAATCTCAATGCAGCATGCATGTTTGATTGTCCTTACACTGAGAGAAGACCAGTTCCAATTCACAGTTCACAACAAAGTGTGTACACAGCAGCTTCAAGAACAGCTGCATCAAGTGCAACTTCATGCCGCAAAGTATGACCGAAAGACCTAGTGCCCCCTTGGTGGAATGAAGCCAATAAATGTCAACTCTGCATGTTAAACAAGAAAGAGCATTAACAGGATTTTGTTAAAAAATGTCTCACAGAGTTTGATGGAAAACAAATGCATCATTAGTGCAAAGGTATAAAATGAGCTTTAAACAATCAGGCAGCTAAGAACTCACCAATTGTACAGTAATGATACAACATGAGATGAAGGCACAGTAAGACAACATCCTCTTTTAGGTTAATACAGTCAAAAGATTGATGTACACGATGAATGAGGTAAACAATGGTCAAACAGTATATATTATATATATATTTTAGGGGATACTTTTATTGCAACCACACTGAGATGTTCGTTCATTCAATTTTAGCACCATTTCCGATGTTGTTTCAAGCTCAGCTATTGTACAGTAAATGTCTGCTCCATCTTTTTCTTATTCCAAAAGGGCAGATCAAGGTGATGAGAGATGTCAGAGGGCAGGGCTGGGCACAGAGGGGGTTGGATTCTGCCAGATAATCATGTGACTGCGTTCAGACCGTGGAGGTGTAGTTTGGGACATCTCGTCTGATCCATCATTTGCATCATCTCCTAAAAAAGTGGACAGCTCATTTGAACATTACATAAACCAAGCACTAACTAAACTGTAAATAAAACCAACACTACTGATCCAATAAGTCAGGCAGTTTTAAAACCATTTGGCAGTACAATGGTGTTTCGTCTGAACTCACCAATGCGGAAGTTGATGTAGCCCTCTCCTCCACTGAGGATGAGCTGAGAAGTAGTGACATTGCTGCTGCCAGGAGAAGTGATCAAACAACCTGAGGGAAAAAGATGATCACCTGATCACTTAAAGACAAAATACAGCATTCAAGAGCACATACAGGAGAATCTCACATAATTAAAAAAGTTATTTAAAACAATTTCAGCATGTTAAGTTCAAATTCTTACCAGGTGCAGCAATGATGAACCTAACAGCTTGTCTATGCCCATGGTAACACAACTGGGCAGATGCAATGGAGCAATATGGGATGGAAACGGCCTCTGATGCTGTAGAAGGTCATTAATATAGTTAATACTAGATCAGCCAGGGTGCACAATCCTGATAATATTTAGTCTAAATAAAACTCACTTATCGATAATGGGATGGAGAAGAGGGCACCACCTCCTGTGCCGACCCACAGACGCCCACAGACGACTGCCAGAGATGATATCTGAAGATGTGAGAGAGTCAGGAAGGCCTGACCTACAAAAGAAGACAGAAATGCCTTTACAATGCTGCCATATAGTGAGAGAAATTTACATATTCTTTTAAAAACACAAAGACTGCTAAATTATACACAACTGTTTAAAATACAAAAAAAGGCATATTAAAATGTGCTTATAATATTATAGATTCCACTGTTAATATCCTACTGTGAATGTATTATATTACATTTAAAAAAGTATCATTTACTGGTATTGCTTTTATTTTTTTAAAACAGATTGGCAATAAAAGAGAATAAACTGATTTTAGCACCTAATGTTTTAGTGACAATAGCAGTAAAATCGACTTCCTGTAGCGGCCGTCCTGTGGACCAGTCAAACAGTCTAAGGATTGGGTCGAGTCGGCAGGATGTCCAAACACCGCTTCCACCAGCACACAGGAAACGGACCTGCTGCTCGCTGCGTTCAGACACTGAGAATGTTTGCTGTAAGGCCAGATAAGGAATGATGATGGTGAGTTCAACAACATTGTGAACATAGGACACTACATTGGTACCTTTTCTGTTTCTTACCTCAACCTTCTTGCTGCCCGTGTCAACCACATGGACTCTGTTCCAATATCCCACCCACAGGCGGTTTCCTTTTGCAAGACAGCACCGAATGGGCTGCAAAGGGTTTGATCCAAGAGGCATTACATGGTGTGACTGTAGATTCCATCCCCCTGACAAACACAGCACTCGTTACTTTATTGCTAAACATTAGGATATGTGAAGCAGGCAAATGGAGAGCGATGAACGGAGACAGTCTCTGTGACTAAAGAAAAAAAATATTACCTGCACCATGTGAGAAAAATGCTAAGGTCCCATCAGATAAACCAGCTATTACTTGACCCTGGGAATACCTGTAACATGAAATAAACAAAGAATCCCTTATTTTTAAAAGTTTCTGAATAATGACCTGAAAAAACAACATAGAAAGGCAGACAATGATTAAACCTTCAATGTGTAGGATTTAGTGTCATCTAGTGGTAAAGACGCAGATTGCACATGACTAAACATCCCACTGCTGATCACTGTCTGCTAATAGTGTTTGGTTTGTCTTTCCTGGGCTAATGTGGCAACATGGTGGTGTAACATGGCAGATTTAATGGAAGACCTACTCCCTCTGTAAATATAAAAGGCTTATTTTAAGGTAGTTCACACTCAGAGATTTCTTATTTTCAGGTGATAATAGCCAAATGCAAACATACTAATGAAATTATATAAAATCTTTGTCATATTCTACAAAAAACATAACCCTAATTCCTACACAGTGGACTAAATGCTTATAATACTTGAATAAAAATACAAATATGCTTCAAACACAGAGCAGATAAAACTCACGTGAGTGAATGAACACCTTCTGAGAGGGAAACAGACTGTAGACAGCATCTCCTGCCTGCAGAGGCTTTGTGTACAAGTATACTGTGGCCACAGTGGAGGAAAGAAAGAGAGAGAGCTGGTTAGAGTGCTGACAAGTATTTTACTCAGAGTTGTAGTCTTAGTTAGTGAAGTGAGCTTCTTTTTCAGCAGAGGCTACCTTCCTTCCTGAGTTCCAATCCACACAGTTCCTGCAGTGTCACCTGACATAACAAGACAGGAAAGATTGTGTCAAAAAAAGCTAAGCAAGTGGAAAGCGGTGCTTTCCAAATGTTTCCGGTAAAAGTTCAGTATGGTATGAGGGGATAAAATGAGTAAAGACTACATTAGGCATGTTGTCTGTGGCTGCAGCCCATTGTACTTGCACTGACCTAAGGAAGGCACAGCACAGATGCAGAGGGCAGGAGCTGTGGGAGGGAGACTGAACTGATCCAGTACTGTGTTGGACCGTGCTGGATCAATCACTGTAATATCGCTGCTGAAGGCAGGGCCAGAAACTACCCACACAGAACACTGGCAGAGAAAGACGAATATGGAGTATGGAAAGATGAGTGGCATGAAATAACACGTCCAAGGTCAGTGTTTGTTATGGTTGGATGGCATTGAACATGGTGATTAGAGCAGGAGTTGCTATTTAATCCGGGTAATGACAGACTTACTGTGGCCTCTCCTGAGATCTCAGGTGTGACTGCAACCGCACAGTTCAGCTGGACAGAAAAAAACAAGTTAGATACCACACTTAAAAACTCACAGGAATGATGTAAAGGCTGCTTGGTTCTTGTGTTCAAGATGTTTTGTGGTGAAAAGATCTACTTTAGCTGTGGAGTCTCTTTGATCCAACAGTCTGAGCTGCATTAGAACAGGCACGTCCTTAGGCTCTGGGACAGGTTCATGGGATTCCTACAATAATGACAGTCAAAAGGTTATCTTTAGGATTGCTGAAATTTACACTTCTGACAGTTTTAAATTCTGTTGTAAGTGTCATACATCTGATGTTGTGGAGTGGGTGAAAGGTAAGGCTATGATTAACTGACCCTACTTGGCAACGTTACATTAGCATTAGCATTACATTAGATTAACTTACATTAGTTGTACATTTTCTTATTCTATATTATAAAAAAATAAATAAATATTGTTGTAATTTGCTCTGAAATTTTATGTGTTCCTGATCTAATGTTGCTCAGTAAAAAATGTTAACATTGATT
>JAUZTA010000030.1:9823817-9834470 GCA_034780835.1 Ctenochaetus striatus | reverse complement strand
AAGTAAAAGAGAACAGTACCACATATAGTGAATAAATATTTCTGAAAATAACACAAACATTTTTCAATAAATTATTAACTTATAAATCCGGACATGTTGCAGCAACGGCGCTATCACCTTCAGTACAGATCCAGTCTTCTCTACCATTAGACATTCTCTACTTAAAGTCAATCATTACTCTATCAAAGGTCTTTGTAAAACACCTTAGTAAGGGGGTGTCCCAGAAAGCCCCTCTCTGGAGTCTCCAGCTTCCTCTCATCTTCTTCTTCATCAGTTCCCTCCCCAAGTTGCTGATAGCCCAGCTTCCTGAAGAAGGCCTCCCCCACCTTGGAGGGGTAGGGAACATGTGCATATACTCTGTGAGCGCCAGTCTCCCTCTCTCTTTGCTCCAGACTCTGGACTAGCAGCCGGCCCAAGCCCTCCCTACGATACCAGCTCCCTGTCACCAACCTGCAGATCCTCCTGATGCCTGCTCGGTTCTCACTTTCTTGGAAGATGCAGCCGAGAATGTCACCCTCGCAGTCTGCCACCCAGACCTGCCCTGCTGTCTGCTCCCTCTCTGGAGTGACCTTCTCTGATGACATCTCTTTGTCCTTTTCTTTGGGTCCAATTCTGCGCCTTGGCTGAGTAAAAGAAATAACTTTAGCTTTTGATTTTAACATTTAGTCACTAGAATTGAATGAAAAATACCCCAAAAATAAAAATAACTTCCAGCAAACAAGTAGACTAACCCTTTTAGTCACTGGTGTCTTGCCACTTATCCTACTATAGGGATTCTGCAATGTCTCATCCTGTGTTCCTCTGTAGCTGCTTCCCACGTAGTCCCAGTAGGGGCGACTGCTGCCTAGAACCCCTGTGGACCGCGGCATGGTGATCTTGAGAAAGACAATTAGCAGGAAGACAGGAATAGCAAGGGCCAGTATAAAGGAATGAACGAGGCAGCGCAGGATTGAGGAGAAAACAGCCAGGATGAAGAGGCACAGTGGACGAGTGAGGATGTGAAGGATGAGACGGTTTTCTGTGCCCTCAGAGCCCTCCTGGAGAGACATTACATACGGCAAATTATTAAATACAGTAATAGAAACCTTGCAAGAACAAGGGTGAATGCCAACCACCATTAAAACAGCCTGTCTAAAACTCTATTTCTGTTGCACAAACCTTAATGAGGGCTTTGACCACCTCTATGTCGTCCTCCTTCATCCTCCTCATTACCACCTGATCCAGCTCCAGCCTGACCATTCTTAGGCTTTATGCTCTCACAGCAGGATTGTTTGCACTGTGCAACCTCCAACATTCACACTGTGTGCAGAGGGACCCTAAAAAACAGATTTAATAAAAAAAAAAAATACTGTTTTTTTTTGTTTTGTTTGGGGTTTTTTTTCGGTATAACAAGTTAGTGACTTACTGCGTTAATTGTACCACGAAAGACATGCTGTTGTTTAAGTGCGTCGATATATTTCCAGCTTTCTAATTATAAAATACAGTAGATTTTGCCAATGGTTGGCCAGTGGTGGCAATGTAACATCACAGCTACGCTTTCTCTACATAACAAAGAGAGCAGAGGATTATAAAGGATTGGTGGCATGCATGTGTCACCATTCATTTTGTTACGTTGCTCTATCATGCACACTATCGTCGCTTTCATCTGCACGTTAAACAGTGATCATCAAAGATACAGTCGAAAAGGAAAAGACTACATTCAATCCTTATATGGTTAATACAAACTGCTGCTGAATGTGTCGACCATTTAGACTCCCTGCTCCTGCTATCACCCCCCGTTTCCGCTTACCTTGTTTACCACGCAGCTCAAATTAAACTGGAAATGGGGTTTTTACACTGCATTTACCCCTCAGACTGTTGTGAATCCGCACGGGTTTGACACATTTGATTGAATGGCCACACTGAGTTTTTTTTGCGGATCGGAGCAATTCTGAAAACAGTCGTGCTCAAATTCACGTTCCGTTTCGCGTTCTTACTGTCCCAATCTACGCTGTTTGCGTATGCACAATCCGCACTACGCAAAGACAACGTGAATGACAAATGCAACGTAAAAGCGTAAGCAGCGCTCTGAGGTGCAACAGTATTTATAGTCTTGTGTACAGTTTCTCAAAAAAGAAAAATCGCAACCCACGAAAAAAAACCTAAAGGCCAAAATGAAAGGTATTAACAGATTTATTAATTATTAGTTACTATTTACTATTAACATTGTGAAGAAAGAGGGTCATGTACAACATTTATTCACAAAAACATATTTACTTCATAAACAAACTGTCAAAGACAGCATCATTTAATCTAATATATTTAGGAGTAGTCCAAGGTCCATGTATAGCCTATTTGAATGTATAACATTTCTAATATGTGGCACCATGGGATTACAACACTGTACTCTTCTAACTGCATGTTTGCCCTCCGTTAAGAAGAACTTAAACTGACTAAAGTGCTAACACACCCAGCCCACAAATAGTGAGGCATTCACTCACTCACACACACTCACGCACTTTCTGCTTCTCTAACTTGCACACTGCTTTTAGTTAGAGAATCTCTTTATTAGATATAGGTCCATTTCTTATTGTTTCTTCAGTTGATGTCTGTATCTCTGCATTGTCTGTAGAGTTGTGTTCCTTTACAGACTTTTCCTTTGCCTCTTCTGTTACACTGTCACATTTCACCTCATTACTTTGTGAGATCTCTCCATCCCCCTCTCTTTCTATTCTTCCCTCCCTTAAGCTACTTGTGCTAACCTCAATTATGACAATTTCCTCTCCACTCTGCAGCTGAAATATACCTTCCATAGCTCTTCCACCCTCAGTAACCCCACCGCTTGCAGTATTGCAACCTGCCCCCTCTTCTCCCATTATTTCCCGTTCACCTTCTATGAGAGCTATCATCTGCATACCCTCCTCAGTTTCCTGTTCCATCTTGGTCTCACCCCCAAGTTCAAACACCACCTCCCGACCATCAAGTGGTACCAAACTTTGGGTAGGTGTGCAAGAAAGCTGCAAGCTGGTTTCTTGCCCTTGGCTGAAGGTAGTACTCGATGGACCACTATCCTGTGCCTCACTGTGGAAATGAAGGACAAAAGACTCTGCCTGGCTGCCCTCCTCTCCCATCTGTTTGTCTCCATGCTTTTCTTCACCCCACTCATGCAAAAGTGACATAACCCCTCCCTTATCTCCCCCCTTTCCCCCTTCACCTTGCCCATTTGTCTCAAACTGCAACACAAGTGATTTTCCCTCCCCACCCATTCTTTCATCCATTACCTGTCCTGATGCATCCCCTTCAAATTGTAACACATATGACTCCCCATCCTCCTCGATATTCATGCCCTCCTTTGCCCGTCCTTCATTATCAAAACATAACACAAACTGCTTTGCTGTCATAGTCTCCCCTGACCTTATCTGCCCTACAGTGGTCTGGGGATTGCTTTGACATGTTACAGGGACAGTAGTAGAAACTGATGCTGTGGCTTCTGTTTCAGCTGGTGTAACCATGCTAACAGTTGACGAGGATCCTGAGGTTTCCACTGTCGGGGCTACAGTGGTTGAAGATGAAACGACTGGGACAATAGTGCAAGATGTTGACAGAGGACAGTGGGACACTGAGGATACAGCTGATGGTGATGACTCTGTGATCATGTTAGCAGCAGTAATAGTCTGTGTGGCACTGGTAACATTACAGTTTGTTACTGACAAAGCACCACCTGCAGCCTGACTGACAGCAGCTGCTGCAGATTTCTGAAGAGTAGCTTTTGGTTTGCGTCCCCGTCTGCCACGTGCTGTCCTTGTGCTTCTCCCTAATATAGGTTTAGTCAGTAGGGAGTTGGCTGAGAGAGTGTGCGTTGATGTAGCAACAGGAGTGTTTGCATTGTTATTATTGTTGGTGATTATGATTCTGGTCTGCTGCTGTTGCTGTGATATGGTTGGAAACTGAGGCATCTGAGTCTGTGTTTGGTTTAGGACGGGCTGGAGTGTTTGGATAGTCTGGAGCAAAGGTAGGGTCTGAGGCTCTGGAGCAGGTGAAGGGTTGTTTGCCGTAGGAACAAGAATCAAGCTGGACTGGCTGCCATTGTTGGAGGGGCATTGTAGAAGGAAGAAGTTTTGTGGCTGGGATGGAGGCGGTGGTGGAGGTGGAGGCGGTGGAGGGGCAGGCGTAGGGGATGACAGAGGAATGAGCTGCAGGCCGCTGGCTGTTTGAATCATAAAGTAGTTCTGGGAGGTGTTGGGGGGAATATTAAGGGCTGGCTGGGACACAATCAGGCTGCCATGGTTTCCTGAGGTTTCCAAGGTGATGGGGTTGAGCAGGGTTGTGGTGGTTGTTATTCCCCCAACACTGGCTTTCACAGCCACTCCATCTTTACCTCCACCAGAACTTGGCATGGGAACACCGCTGCCATGGGTACGGATGTGCCTTTGCAAGTAGGAGTGCATGACAAACTCTTTAGAGCAGTATGGGCATTTAAAGTCCTTGCTTGAAGAGTGTGTGCGAAGGTGGAGCTGGAGGTTGGAGGAGTGTGTAAAGCTTTTATTGCAGTGTGTGCACTGAAAGGGTCTTTCCCCAGAATGGGTACGTTCATGCTGCTCACAGAACAAAAACAAGAGAGAAGGGAAGACAAATGAAGTTAATAAGATGAGACAGATCTATTCAATACAAAGAGCCAAAAATCTACACAAATGTGTAGCTGAATCTGTACAGGCTATACTGACCTGTTTGAGGTTTGATGTCTGTGAGAAAGATTTTGAGCAGATGGAGCAGGTATGAGGTCGCAGTCCAGAGTGCATCTGACTGTGTCTACGCAGGCAGCTGGTGTTCTTAAAGGACTTACCACACTCTTTACACACATATGGTCTCTCTCCTGTGTGTTGCCGCAAGTGATATTGGTAGTGAGAGCTCCATTTGAAAGTGAGAGGGCAGTGGGGGCATTGGAATGCCCGAAAGCCTGTGTGTACCTGGGTAAGGTCAAGGGAAAAAAAATCATAACAATCAGTAAAACTTAGAGTGCAATGAAATCGACTGCTTCCATTTAATTGTTTTTTTCTCAATGCAGCCAAAGAGTGAAAACATTAAGGTGTGTGATGGATGCAATCAAAAGTTAGAACTGTTACATAGTGAGGTTGTGTGATCAGATGTCACAGAGTCTGTTTACAGCGACTCAGTCACATCAAAGTTGTAACTACAAAATGTATTATTTCTGTCTTGTCTGATCCTGACTGAATATATCTACAGGTGTGTGAACCACATTAGACAGCTGCAGTACCTGTAAAGTAGAGAAATCCTTTTATCATGCAAACTCCAAAATGAAGGATTTCTCATTCTGAAACCATACTTGTGTAAGCCTTACCCTCTGATGGATTGAAAGCAGTGATGACCTCTTGAAGCTCTTTCCACACTCAGTGCAGCGGTAGGGCCTTTCCCCAGTGTGATCCCTCATGTGGTATTTTAGCCCTGAAGAACCCTTGAAGGCTTTTCCACATTCTGAACAGCGGTATGGCCTCTCTGTATGAAAGTGTGTAACCAAATAAATGTTGGTTGGAACTAATTTAAATATGACAGTAAAATAAACAACCAATTTTGTGTCAACTTATTTTGAGAAAAAAGGGACATCAAGTTCCCTGGTTGCTATAAATGTGTTATACAACCAATTGGAGAATTACCAGTCACAGGGAAAAAGCCTATCATACCAAAACACATGAGCACATTGCCTGGCTCACACTTCCTCCTTCATTATTAAATCTTTATTGTATCCAAGTCAAAAGGCAGTTTTGAGTCTGTAATGTTATGAAAATGTCTTTACCTCCAGCAGGAGTGCTCTTACTGGCTCCTGTCTTTTTGGGGGCTTTGGTTGGTTTGGCCGGTTGTTCCTCTTGCTCTTCACCGACAGTAATGATGTCAACATGGATTTCCCTCTGGCCCTCCTGCTGCTTGTCAGCCTGGCTGGGAGAGGAGGGAAGAGGGAGAGACAGGGAAAGGGAAGGAGGACATACTATCTCAGCCTCTGCTTCTGCCAGGAGACGCTGCTCAGGGGTGTGGGAGTGTTGGTGGGTGAGGAGTGAGGAGAGAAGAGGGAAGGAACGGTCACAGGCGGAGCAGCTAAACTGGGAGCGGGACTGTGATGAGAGAGAGTGCATCTGGACAAACAAAAGGGGAACATAGGAGGCAAAGATTACTTTGAGATAGATAAATCAAAGTGGATTATGTGTATATCAGTGCATTGCCGTAATTTACATAACAGTGTTAGTAGAAGAGCATTCTCACCAGTGACACATGTCTATTGAGGCCTCCACTGGTCTTGAAGGTCTTATTGCAGTAGCCACATGACAGCCCTGCCCATGTGGTTCTGGCCTCTGGCTGAATTGTCTCAGAGCTCTGAGTCACCTCAGTGAAGCTCTGCAACAGGTCAAACTGGGCCTGGGTGGTGCCTACATTCTGAGGACAAACCAAAGGAAATAATGCATATTTAAAAAAAAAAAAACACATCTTCAGACTGAACTGAGGCACTGTATGGGGTATTTAGGTAGCATTGTTTAAGAGGCTCTGGTCTTATAATCAGAGTGTCCTGTCATTTTATTTTACTTGTAGTGAGTGATGTGCTGATGTAATTTTCAGTTAACACAAGAGTTGCAGTCGCAGCTGATAAGAGCAACACTGTCACATTGGTCAGAGATATGTGTTGATCTGAACCTCATCCACTCTCCTGACATTTTTTCTGTATTTTTTATGCATGGGACTTGGTGGCAAACTGGCATGTAGAAAGTCCCTACTTCCAACCATCATACAAATCTCTGTATCTCTAAAAAGGGGGTGTCAAACTTTAGCTGTCTTCCCATCAAACTGTCAAGCAAATTTAAGACAAATTTGAAATGTTACAAAAAGTAAACTGAAAATTGGGAACATTTCCATCAACTGGTTTCTGCCCAATAACTAGGCTTTACAAAGCATATTTTCCTCAAGGTTAGAAAAAGTAGTGGTAACAAACCCAAAACATTGTTTGTTAACTGTTAGAACCTCAAACAAGAAGAGACTGACACAAAACTAGTTGCCTCGATCATCTATAAGAGAAAAATGGAGAGAGCTTTTTTTGTCCCTCTTCTTGTTTCTCAGTGGAAAAAACTTATCAGCCATGTGGGTGAAATGTTGGCTGTGTCAAAACTTATTTGGAAAAGGTGTTTACACCATCCATTAGGCACTCTTGATGTAAACACAGCTAACGAGCATAACATCTGACCTATTTCTTGAAGAACTCTAAAATGCGGATGGCTGTTCAGAGGTCTGGAACCAGGCTAAATGCATTAGCTCATAATCAGATTCACTGTCTATATACTGTGATTTACGTCAATTTTTCTTTAAATTAAATAAAGAAGGGTTTAATCTTCTAACAAATTTATCTGTTTGATCAAACCACTTACTGCATTACTGCCATCTGCTCCTTCTGTCAGTCCAAGGAGCACCTCTGTTGTGTTTCCATTTTCAGCCACCGTGGTTGTCTCCACCACTTCCTCAAAATCAGCCAGAAGGTGACCAGCCACCAACCCATCTCCAACCTCCATCCCTGCCCCAGGCCCTGCTTCTGCAGTGGCCCCATGTTCCTCTGCAGCCATGTGAATGGACTGGTGCTCCTCTAGATCTGTCCGTGTGCCAAAGGTGTGGCTGCAGCTGCCACAGCTGTACAGCAGCACACTGGCCCCAGTGTCTGTGCTCAGGTGAACCTCTGTCCCGATGGCCCTGGATGCACACACGTCTCCTCCAGAGGAAGTGAGGGTGAGCTGAGGGAGCAGGCTTGGATTTTGGCCAGAGGAGGTGGTTGACAGGAACACTTCTTCCATCCCCACCCCGACTCCATCAGTTCCTTCCTGGCTCACAAATCCTACCATGTCAGTCAACATGGACGATGTCACTTCCTCAGCCCCTACCACCACCTCCACTACGTTATTTCCCTTCCTTGCATCTTCTCCCCTCTTTCCCTCCTTCCCTCCTGCATTGACACTGGAGTGTGAGTTTTTGTGCAGGGCTAGGTTTGATGAGTGAGTGAAGCTTCTTCCACACTCATTGCAGATGTAGGGCCTCTCACCTGTATGTATCCTCATGTGCTGCCTCAGGTTGGTAGACTGAGTGAAGGACTTTTTACACACTGAGCAGGTGTAAGGCTTGAGACCAAGGTGAACATTCTTGTGTCGCCGCAGACTGCTTGAGTTCTTAAAAGCCTTAGGGCAGGTGTCACAGGGGTATGGACACTCTCCAGTATGCTGGCGCAGGTGGTACTGGTAATGAGAACTCCATTTGAAGGTCAGTGGGCAATAGGGGCAGACAAAAGTACGCACTCCAGTGTGGACACTTTGATGAACCTGGAGATAAACATATACACACATTAATGGAGATATACATGTGAAATCTCTTTCTATTTCTAAAATTCTGCTTTTCTCAGACTAAATTCTTCTTGACAAAATGACTTTGACATCTTGCCTGGAGCAGAGAGGAACGTTTGAAGGCTTTGCCGCAGTCTTGACATTTGTAAGGCTTCTCTCCTGAGTGAGACCTGCAAAAGAACAGCAACGGTTCAGGAAGATATCACAATGATTACATACAGTCATTACATGAGTGACACAATACTAATGTAGAAATACACTGCAATACTTTCTCTTGTGATAATCTTGTGATGACTTAAACTTTGCCTCCAAATGATTTTTGTTCAAGATATGGATGTATGGATATGGATTGTATAAAGTCAACTTGACTTCAAATTTTCTGTTAACATGGGGCACAGGTGGGTCCAGTTGCCCCAGATATTTATCTTTTAAAGTGTTCTTTTCTCTGGCTATTTAAAGTAAAATTACAGTGCACTTGTGCCTGAGAATATTCATGCTTTCTTTTATTCACCTTAATAAATAAAGCCATATAAACAAATTATACATTTAATATTATATTTATAATATTACTTAATGGCTAACACTTTTGTAACAGTGTTATAATAAAAAAAGAGATAATGTATAAACGGCATTAATTGTGGATACCGTTGGTGGTAGAGCAGGGCAGATGAGCCCTTAAAGGCCTTGGGGCAGAGGTTGCAGCGGTATGGTCTCTCATTATTGTGGCTCCGCTGGTGGTGGGTCAGCCTGGATGACCACCTGAAGCTCTTACCACAGTCCATACACTGGAAGGGATGGTCAGACTGCTCAGGCTGCTGGGCTGGTCCCGTCACAGGTGTTGTCACCATGTCCAGAACCACCTCCACTTCTCCACCTTCTACAACTGCTTTGTCTCCATCCACCAGCTCCCCTCTTTCTCTCTCCTCCTCACCATCCTCTCCAGGACCAAGAAGAGATGGGAAAGGAGAGAGAGATGCAGTGGACTGGGGTGGCAGGAGTTCTGCTTGGACCACTAAGGCTACTGAGTTAGCCATTACCAGAGCAAGCTGGTAGCAGAAGAGTGTATTCCTGGGAACCTGGCGTGGGTTAGTTTTGGTGCAGTATCATGGTTTTCTCTTTCACTTCTCCTTTGTTCATATTTTCTTCTGTGTCTTTCATTAATTCCTTCTCTGTCAGCCACTGGAAACACCAGCCCTCATTCCAAGTAGACAGCTCGGGACGAGTCTGACATAAAGTGAGGGGAAATGTAATAAGTATTACAACTTGGTAAGTCCTGGTAAGAATGTCCCCTTTAAATTCCACCATCTGCCTCCCTCCCTCCCTCCTGTCAACGAAGCTAGTTCCCCCTCCCTGCTGTCTTTCCTCTGACCGTCAGTCCGTTTCTGTCCGTCCCCGCAGTGCGGTGTCTGCTACCAATACACACAGAGGGGCTAATGCTAAGTTACACATTAAGCTACTTTATAAGTGTACCTAATGTAACCGGTCAGCTGTGCGACCCTGTACGCAACACAAACAGAGAATATGAGTTCTTACTGTATCAACAAAAACAGCTATTCGCCTTCATTTAAAGCTAATCGAGCCCACGTCAAAGCGGAATAGCGACGTTAAAGTGCTTGATAAGGATGTGCAAAAATTCAGGCTAAAACAGTGCTCACCAAGAATCCTTAACTCACCTTAAAGCTATATTGTTGATATTAAGAAAAGGAACTGGGTACCGCAGTGCTAATCCACACAACCTTAACAATAAACACAGCACAAACTAACAGCAGTTCTCCGCCCGATGCCGCCTTCTAAGAACAGCAACGGCGATTGGCTGTTTGCTCTGATACACGAGATGCTACCATTGGCCGGGAGCTTCAGCAGACAGATTGACGTTTTTAAAACCTCACTAAAAAATATGTCTAACTTCTTAATTTACTGGAAAGTACTTATCAGTGATGTGGCTATTTAAGGCCTAATGAATGACTGAATTAAAGCTTTATTTTTAATAGATATATTCATTCTGGTATAACTCTGGTGCATTGACTTCCTGGTATAATTTTGTCTGTTTGTTTGTTTTAATTACGATTTGCCACATTTTACATGATCCAGTGGACAATGGTTGTCAGTAATATGCTCAAATCTATTGTGCACAATCTTTAGTATTTATTTCACCAAGGCACATAATTCACATTGAGGCCAATCAGTGTGTGGAAGAGGCATCTTGATGTTACAACAATAATTTAAACATGATGGTATAATTATAGTAAATAAGAATAAAAACTGTATAAAAGTACAAAAAGATAGGAGACTT
>JAUZTA010000030.1:9760938-9776018 GCA_034780835.1 Ctenochaetus striatus | reverse complement strand
TACTCAGCTGCTGTCGACTACTGTTGTATAGTTACTTTAAATTGCAGTTCACTGTTTTCATGTTCCACAGAATAACAACTTTCAGTAGCTACTGCTGTGTGTTTAACTATTAGCTCTATTAGTTTCCTTAGCTGTTAGCTCCGTTAGCTTAAGACACCCAACACTTGGCTACACGCAGTCAGAACACCTGAAGCTAACAGCTAACTACCTCTCTCCTGCTGATTTCGATACCGTGTAGTCCACAATGTACCATCGGGAGAGAAATATGGCGTGTATGCCCTGTCGAGTTAAAACTTTCTGCTTCTTTTTTCGGTTTTAGAGGAATATCTCGGAATCGTATTTTTTTCGTCACGTTTTTTCGTAACGTTGAGTCTCGCGCTGAGACGCCACCCAGTGACAGTTGCTACTGTTACTATAGTAACGGTATATGAGCACGTGCGCTGCACTGAAGCCAGCGTCCTCTTCGGTTTTTCGTTTGCTAGGCGAAAGTTAAGCTTGTTGGCATGAAAAATATCTTCCGTCGTGGAAGTGAAAGTGTTAGTGCGTCCAAAACACATATTTCATTGTCTGTCTGTTTCCTGTTGTCCCAAGGTCGACGGGATGCCGTTGGTCTCGAGCCATGCCTTGACACAAACTTACCTGTTGTGTTTCTTAATTTCATTTCACAGCCAGCGTGACATAAAAAATGTGGCAATGCAGTCATTTATGGTACGCGTTACAGCAGTTATATACAAAAACTCAGGTTGCTACTTGTTTTATGCTGCATAACTGGCTTCCAGCTGTCATGTAACGGAGAAGGCATTCATCCACCAGTGTACTTGAAATTCTTTTGCACGTTACATTAATTTCAGAAGCAAAAGTCAAAAAAAAAGTCTCACAATCTCTAAAGTAGTGTTAAATCATATCAAAAGTGCTTGTCACTGTTAAACTGTTGTTTGAGGGAAAAAAAACACATTGGTAGAAATATATTAGATATTAAGATATTAGCCATGTGGGATGATGTTGAATAAAAAAAAACACTAAATGATTTGTATTTATTTCAATGGTTTACGCACAAAAATGTGTTGTTACATGCTCTCATTGTCTGAAATCATGTTTATCAGTCATTCTACATGAGCAGTGGAATCCAAGTGATACAAATCTGATTAAATGTATGCCTTTCTACGTACCTAAAATGTATTTAATAGCAGTAACTAAATTATAATATAGATGCATCCACAATAAGTAGAGCTTGATGTATTTTTTATAATTTTATACATGCAGTAAATAATTAATGTGCCATTTCTTTGTCATTGGTGTTGCCTATAATGTAAAAAGCATTAAATTTTTATTTAAAAACATCTTGTCACAGCCTGAATACTTAGTTAAAGTCGGAGCAGTGGATGAATAAGAGCAAGAAAAGACATTTAATTATTTTCATTGTTTCAAAAAGCTTCACATGTTTTAGCAACATTAAATTTACCTGAATTCACTTGATTTTAAATAATTGGAAAGATTACACACTGATCTTAAATTTTTTTTTTTTAACTTTATGGCTGGATCCCAGGACACTTAAGGGGTCTCAGAAATCACTGTTTGCGGTTGCTTTGAGAAAAGGAGGTATCTTCTGTTTTGTTTTTGTTACAATGTGTTCTTGTATTTTTCTAATAAAAGTAAAAGTACTTAAGCATGAGGACGAGAATATACAATATCTAATGAATATAAAAAATTCTGCTCCTTATGTCTTTTGCAGTTTTTATAAGACTCATTTGTTCCAAAAAAAAAGGTGCTGTAAACTGGTATTACAAAAAAGAGGAGTAACACAGTCTGTAACAGGTGGTGAGATATCTTTAATTTCCCAATGGCCAGCTTGTGACAAATCACATGTCTGCAGTTATATCAAAATCATTAAACAATTAAATGTAATGAGTTTTTAGGTAAAATTTTTCAGTCTTGCACAATGAAAAAACTAACGCAATTATTAGACTTAAAAGCTTAGTACAAAATTCGAAATTATATCAAGGCAGTTTAAACATATAGAATCTTATAAACTAAATGTGAGATTTAATTAACATTAAGAAATGGCTCCACTTCCATGAATGATCAGTGACAAGACACTTTCTCAAATTTAGCTATTTAAATAAATTGATAAAAATAAACATCAAACCTTTAATAAATAAACTTTGTTTTATTATTGCAAGGACAGTCTTTGTTTTTCAAAAATGTAAAATTACTGTCATTAACAGATCTATCTAAAATGATTTTGGTGTCAACAGAACTTCCACTGTGTTTGCTGAATGACCCCAGTGTATTGTAGAAAATCTCATTATCACATCATGATCAACTATAACAGTAGTGCAAAAGTGTTTTGTCAATGTTTGTACAGCTGCATTTTCCTCTAGATGTGTACTGACTCATAAGGAGGCCCTTTTCAATGTTTTAGCACAGTATTGTTTTTATTTGCACACTGGCAGACACCTTATTCATAATGATTGCTCACTGCAAAATATGTGGGCTCTTTTTTACATGTATGTAGATGGACACTATGTAAGATACATGTAAGTATAAATAGATATTGTATGGTTTGGTTGTTATTTGTTCCTTATAATCCTGTTTCATCTATGTTACATTGCCTAGTTTGTCTTGTACACTGGAAATACTTTATGATTGTGTCACTATTTGCCTTAAGTACAGAAGTAAAAAGTGAATAAATTGAGAGTACACAAAAATTTGATGAGATTACCTTTGTTGTTGTTTTTTGTTATTGTTGCATATTCCTCTGTTTTACTGCTGCAATAATACGAGTGATGCTTGCTTTGAGAAACTAAAAAAGGAAATAAGGTTGTCAGTCTTTTAAGGGAATGTGTGACTTGAATTATGACCATAAACAGTCTGCTTTTTTCTTTAATGCTATGAGTCAGAGGAAGTTTCCTGTCATGAATGTTTAATGTAACTGCAGTCTGTGCTTAAGTGAAAGTGTAAAAGATTTGTCCAGTACTTTGTCTGATACCCACTTCAGCATTGTGGCAACTTATTTCCTTTTCTGCACCATGTCAAAATTTCAGATAGCTGTGTAATTTTTCAATGTAGAGCTAACCAGCACTCTGAAACACTGAAATAAAGCCATTAGTTGGAAACTTGCATTGAGTTATTCATTGCGGCTGCTGCTGAACAGTTAGTTTTAAAAAGAAATAGTGTGTTGACATTTTTATATGTGTGTGCGTGAGCAAGATTTACGAGGTCACATATCCTTTTGGTCACACAGCTTCAGAAGCCAAGCAAGAGTATATGTGAGGAGGCAAAAGTAAATTTTCCACAAAGAAGATTTTCTATGAGATTGTGCTTGCAATGTGAGGAAAAGTTATTCTCAAATTATAGCCTTTGCAGTTGTCCTTTGATTGTAGTTGTGCCTCTCAAATATATTATGGTTGAACTCAATGATTTTTTTCTGTTTTCACTTCATTTACCCTCTTTTTTCATAAAGAAACTTGGCCCATAGTGTCATTTTTTTTTTTTTTGGTAATAGAGATTTTGTTAGTCCTGTTATTTTAAATCTAAATTCTATTTCTGGGACTTTTCCCATAATGCAATTTGTTTAAAAATGTACAGACTATAAAAAAGTTAATGATTAGGCTTAATTCAAAGATCACTGACTGATCGTTTAAACTTTGAAAATTATATAAGACACTGACTTTTGATTCAAGCTGCCACATGTAACAGTTTCTTGATGAACAAACAGGAAATGGATTTAGTTATAATTTCCTCCTCAATAACCTGAGGATGTTGATCCATTCCCCCTTACCACTTCACCTTCTGTAGCTCAGTCCCTCAGAGCGAAGAGCCTTGGGTGAAGTGCCCCCGGCTGGCTGGGAATGGGGCCATCTAACTGTGTCAAGCCAATGGGCAACATCTCCCTGCAAGAGTCTACTGAAGTCTTACTCAGTGCAGTGAACTGGGGCATGAAAGCCCATCAACAAGCTGCAGTACTGCACTCTGACCAGCGAGTGGTGTGCATGGCCAAGAGCTCCGTGTGTCTGCATGTGAGTGTATGTGTATATGCGTGTGTGCGTGTTTGTAATATGTGTAAGTATGTGTCTCGATACTGTCTGGATGAGCAATCCAGTGTGACGGGGAGTGTGTCTTGGGGTGGGGGGGGGGTGTAAGTGAGAGTGAGTGTGAAGCCACATGAAGCATGGAGAGCATCCAAATATGTGACTAAATTATACTCATTTTCCATAAAAAGGTAGAGCTGAGAGAGAGATGAAGAGAAAAAAAATGGAAAAAAAGAAGTTGGGCACACTCACATGCCACAGCTTGAAAAAAAATGCAAGTTAGCACAGTGTCCAGACGTGAGGGATGCCACAGTTTGAGGCACAGTCTGCCAGGCGGCCTTGCAGAAATGTGTGCAAGGCTTTGGAAGAGAGCTGGAACTGATGCTGTTAGACATGTCTAGACAGTTGTTTTTGAGACCAGGCAAACTTGTTTGTTAATTTTTCCACCTCCCTCCCTTTGTCTGTCACTTTCTCTTGTTGACTCTTCTCTGCTTTCTCTCTGTCTTTGTCTCTTTTAAATTAAAAAAAAAAAATTTAATCTTTCCTCCTCTCAGCCTTTCTGGTCTCTCTCTTGCTCTCGTCTCTCTGACAACAGTGTTTTGTTTACTTCCTTGGTTGGCAGTGTACTTATTGTATGTGCTGCTCTGTAAATATTTTTCTCCTTCCTTCATCCATTCATCCATCCAGCCCCCATCCTCTCTCCTTCTTTCTCTCTCTCTCTCTCTCACTCAAATAAAGGGAGCAAACAGACTCCACCCCCTCTCTCACCCCCCTCTCCCTCCCTCTCTCGCTCTTTCACACACACTCACTCTATCTCCCTCTTTCATGCTCTCTCCCTCCCTCTCTCTCTGTCAGTGTCATTCTGTAGTGGAGATGTGGAGTGTCTTTCTTTCTCTCTGTTTGTTTTTCCAGCCTAATTCAGCTGAGGAAGGTAAGAACCAAACTTTTACTTTAATTTATTTGCATTACATCTGTGATTGCATGTCTGTGTGTGTGTGTGTGTGTATATGGGTCTAGCGGGATGGAGAGTTTGCACAGCGCTCCCGTCATGTGCTCATAACAAGCCCACAAGTGAAGGATGGACCTCTTGGTATGCTTCCGTAATAGCTCTTTAAGAATGTGACTCTGTGGGAAAGCGGGGTACTTTGACAATGTGTGAAACTGTGGCACATGAGGCCGCAACACCTTAAGAAAGTCTGGTTCATTTTTAGTTTTTAGGGGCTCCGATTCCACCTCAGGACTCCCTAAATAATTACCACCTCACACAGCTTTGTGTGGGTTAGTTTTGTGTGCTCTGAGTGCATCTGTGTGTGTTCAGATGCTTGTGCGTGCCACTTGGGACGCACATCAGATAGGACTTTGTTGGCATGGAAGTGCCAGGTGCGTGGCGCGGCCTATCAAGCTCCTGCAACAATAGAATATGGAAATAAGGCAGGAGACAAATGAATAATCAGTTGCATTATCCATTTCTTTTTGTCTATGCCCCCTCCCACTCCAGACCCCCCCGACAGGCCCCCATGTCACTCATGATCTTTGGGATATGACAGCCAGGACCCCTGCCCCCCCCTCCAAGGCTGTTATCATTTTCCCATCTCTCCACAGTCTTCTCAATGAATGTGTCTCCTCTCCGCTGCTCTGCTCTCTTAACTCTTGACTCTCCATACTTTCTTTTCATAAATGTAAACATTAGATGCCTTCAAAAGTGCTAGAATGAGTGTGGAAGTCAGTAATACAAAGAGGGAGCCTGTCTGGAAGGCTGATAGTTAAGTGAGACTCCATCTATGGAGTGTTTTTCGTCACATCAGAGTGGGCTGACTTGAGAGTCTTGATGATAATTTGATGACTCAAGCTGCCTTTATATGTGTGTGTGCGTGTGTGGGTGTTTGAGTGGGTGTTTGTGTGTGTGTGTGCCTCTTTATATATGTGAACGTGTATTATAGGTGCGTGCATGCTTGGCGTCTGCCTATACATAGCTCCTGCTCCTGCATCCTGTCCCCAACACTTGAGAGGGTTTCAGCCGTCAGCACGCAATTACTTTCAAAGCATCTGGCTGCACGTTGGAAAGAGCTGCACCTGTTCATGCTCATCTTCCATTGGCTTTAGTTTACTGTGAGGTGTGTGTCAGTAATGGTCTATACCAGAGGTAAGTTATATGTCAGCCTCATGCCACATTATTTGAGCTGTGTTAGTAACAGATGGCCTGGACTAAGATGAGACAGAATGAGAGAAAGGGAGGCTGCACAGTGTTACTGGCCTACTGACTCTGTTTGAGCGATTGAAATAGAGCTCTTTATAATACAGTATTAACCCAAAAGTATAGACGTCAATTCAAATCCACATGAACTGAAACATTTAGTCATGTCACGAAGGGAGGATTTGCCCTCTGCTTTGGCTTTGATCGCTGTAGATGACGTTTTTGTCTGGGCCGATTGGCTAACTGATATGTTTACTGTCTGTCTTTCTATTGTTTATTGACTGTCTGCAGCTTTCAAAGAGTATCACTGAACCCTCTATTCACATCCCCTATTCATCTCTGTAAACCATAAAGGGGTGTCATTTTTAGCCTTATTTTCTCGCAGTAAAGCACATAAAGCTAGTTTGTTGTCTCTTTGCGTGCCAGTGACAGGACTTTTAATTTGTCACTCTCACATGCTGCCTGTGCAAGCGTTGATGCGTTCGCCCACATGCATTCTTGATATGAGGTATTGATGTGAAGCCACACAGCCGGCCTCTAAATTGTTGGATCTGTGTTGAGGATTGCGTGTTCACTTTGGATTAACACACCACGCTGAAGGATAGGCCTGAGCAGCAGGCACACCTGATGCCCCTCCAGTTCCTCCTGTCATGGATGAGTGGAGCGGCAGTGATGCCCACTGAGCTTTACATATCCAGAAATTAACCTCATGCCATTAGTAAAACTTGTGTCATAACCTGAAAAGGCAGTCCAATCTGATCTCGACCAAAAGGCAACAGAGTACACAAGCTGAAGACTAAAATGTTAAGCAGTTAGATAACTGATTAAAAAATGAACGCCTTCGTCCATCTAAAATCAAACCAGATAAAAAAGTGTTCACAGGTGTTATCTGCAAAGTAATAAGTGTTCAAGTTCTTTACTTACTTAGAATTTTAAGTTACATAATTATTTTCCTTTGGCATTATTATCTTCTTATGCAGCGCTACATAACGAGTTTATGATATTCAAAATGTTTAAATGGAATTAACCAGCAGCTTCCAGTGTTTTCAGGATACTAACTGTAATCAGTTATTCTTTACATGTTAATGATGGAAAAGTTAAGTATATTATTTAGATGGATAGATAGATAGATAAATAAATACTTTACTCATCCCAAAGGGAAATTCAATTATTCAGCTGCTCACTGACACACACACCACAGTCACAGCTAAGAAGTAAAATAAAATAATGAAGTGCAATGATAAAAACAGCACACAGTGCAAATTAGGTGAGTGACAAAAAAATAAATTTACAATAAACAATAAAATACCATAAAATAAGACACAATAAAAACAACAGTGAGTGCATACACAAGTGTGCCCCCACTATTCACCTCCCCTCCCCTACCTCTTGAAGTTCACTAAAAACTCATTAGTAAAAGACAATCACTTGTTATTTTATAGCTCCACACCATCAAAGGCTCCTTTAAAATACCCAAATCATTCACACCTACACATTTTTTGTGTTTTACCTTGTGGCTAACCAGTGGCTATCATTAGCATTATGCAGCTCTTGTGCAAAACTGAGCCAGTCTATCAACTGAATGCAATGTTCAAACTGAAAAAGCTAAAAAACCTCAGACCTTTTTTTGTTTGTTTGCTTTTTCTATTCTGTAATTTTTTTGTTACTTCTTGGTTGATAAATACACTGATATCAATATATTTCTAATAAGCTAACAGGCTGAAATATCAGTCTATCCAGTTTAAAGTTCTAGCTGTAAATAAAATTTAGTAGCTTTATAATTGTTTCCATTACAAACTGAATTAAAAGAATTAAAGAAATATTTAATTAAAGTCAGGCACTCAGTTTTAGCACAGAGTGCTTTCTGTCTGATTCTCTAAGTAACCTACATTTTGCTACCAATACTTCTGTATTACTTATACTTTTACTTCTGTGAGATTATGAATGCAAAACTTTCTGATTACTCTTTTAAGTTATAATGGAGGGTTTTTTTTTTACCTTTTACTAAAACTTATAATTAATGTAAAAATCTGAATAGTTTTTCTGCCACTGGTTATCTTTACATAGGAAAGAAAAACTCGGGCTGTATAAACTTTGAGCTGTGTTTACATTCTCACTTTAAGGTCATGTGGGCCATCTTTCCCGCCGTCCCTTGCTGTCTGGCTTTAATGGTATTAATTAGGCTGATTGCTATCCTTATCCTGGGTGTTATAAGCTGCCTTTTCAGGACATAATAAATTAGAGAAAGTGTGATAAGAAAATAAATGGCATGCTTGTCACAGTGGGAGAGCAGCAGGACGGTTGCCACTACCAGTCCTGAAAAGCTTCCTGTTCTCATCCCTCCTGCCTGCATGTGCAGAAAGAGAGAAACCACATGCTGGTGTGTAGAAGTGGAGGACGCAGCATCCCCATCATTGACACTGCAACACTTAACTGTGACCAGGCGTTATTTTTAGCAAGTTTTTGCATGTCATTTTCAAAAGCAACATAATTTCCCATGGCTGTTAAGAGCTCCGTAATGACATTAGGCCACTTTTCCTCAAATGAATCACATATCTGCCATTTGTGATATGAGGGAATGAAGCCTTCAGGCGGCTGCGAGCCAAGACTATCTGCTTTGAGTCAGTCAGTGTCATTGCAGATAGAGTCACAGATAATACGCCTGTGTAGACAGGCAATGAGTTGGAGCCAAAATGTAACTGAAAGATGAATGCGTGGTATGGACTGCTGTCATACAGTGGAATGTAGTTGGCGGTTTTGAATTTCACATTAAAGCTGCACTTGGCAGTTTGCGTGTTGGCATCAACTGAACAGGGTGAGAGCAAATCTGATTGTTGAAGGCTTCACTATTCGTAAATGACAGAACAAGATTACAGTAAACTGATCTGTTCTCAGATTTACATTCCTTCTTAGTGGCTGTTGAGGGTGGAGATGGTGATGAAAATATGTTCGCAGCAGGTTCTGTTTTAGATGGTGGATTACTTTTGATGAATGACCATCCAAGCGAAAGAGGGATAAACTTCTCTGCTGTAGCACTTTGAGGAGTATTTCTCCACAAGATTTATTACTTATAGTTTTTATTATGTCTCAATCATTTCTTGTCTTGTGTCTGCTCATGCCATGACAAAACCAAGCCTTTCTATGCTTAAAATATACAATGAGAATGTGTTTAAATCAAGTGTGCCTGATTTAAGATACACCTAAACAGTTTAAAAGAATATCTCAGGTTTTTAAGAAAACCAGTCACTCACATTCTTGCAGAGATGCAGAGGAGAAGATTGGTACAACTCTCATGCCTGCACACGTAATATGAAGACAGAAGATGTTAGCGTAAATGCTGGTCACAGGAGGAAACAGCTGGCCTGGTTCTACCTATCGGCGCCTTTTAAATGCACTAATTACCATATTGCATCTCATTTGTTTATTCAAGATATACTCGAGCACATAGCCACATGAAAACCAGAAATGATTGTTTGTTTTTTTAATTCTGTGGGGGGGTTTTTTTGGTTTTTTTTGTTGTTTTTTTAACAGAATAATGAAAAATACAATGTTAATTTCGGGGCTCAAAAGGTGATAGTGGGCAGATTTAGTTGCTTTCAGGTAAATAAATCCTTAGTTAAATTTATGCAAAGCTAAGCTTAACAACTGCTGGAAGTAGCTCCCTCTTCACCCAGTGAGCACAAAAGTGGTGTAGACGTTCTTATTTAAAGACGCTAGTATGCTGTGTCAGAACTGCTTGTTATGTAACTTCCCAATCAATGATTGGACATTCACATTAGCTTCATGTGATTGGTCAGGCATTTGGAGGTTGTCAGTTTTAGTGTTCACAACTGAGTCAAACACCGTGAATGCCTTGCAGGAGAAACTCTGAAAATCTGTGTAATGCGTGTTATCCCTACATTTAAACGACATTACATGCCCCGGCTCTCTATGATGGCCAAGTTTGGATGGCCAGTCTTACCGGCTAGTTCTCTGCTGCCATAAATGGTATAAATTCTTAATGCTTCTCCCCAAAATGTGGATTTATTCCTTTAAGCCATACTTATGCCAGAACCACCCCCAGATAATTACCTAACCAGTTTTATGTTTGCAAAGGTCTTGTAATCAAGGAAGAGTTGGTGAAATGTCCTCCCACCTGCGCCTGTTGCTGCCTGTTCAGCAACTCATCGCAGACGTTGCTCTGTCATCTAACCTGGCTTAAGTGCTGCTTTTTGCAGCTGCACTTTCATTCAGCTTAAGCGGCTGAGAGTTTTTGATAACTCCCTTTGACATGTGCATGCTTATTTCTGGAATTGCGTTAATCCTCCTTCTTCCTCAGTCCTCTGCCCTCCTCTTCCTCCTCTCGTTCCTTCTCTGTCTTGGCGTATCACTCTCTCCCTGTGGTTGTTTGTAATGATGGTTTGGTGTGGGCTTCTTTGCCCTTGACTGACTGTCTGTGGGCGGGAGCATCTGGAGCGTATCAGGATTGGGTGGAGATGGGTGGATGAGTGGACAAAAGACAAAACACAACCTGACCACTGCCGAAAATGCTTGCAGGCAATGAGGGGATTTTTTTTTTTTTTTTTTTGACAAAGTGTGTTTGTGAGTGTGCGTGCTTGTGTGCTTGTTGTTACCTGTGAATCTCTTTGTAGGTGCTTTTACTTTGGTGTTAAAGGACATTACACACTCACACCCCTCTAGCCTACGTTAATATTAACAAGGAAAGCCTTTGCTGGGTGTTGGGGGGCTCTATTGCCTGGAAAATGCGTGGTGAAGTGGCATACATCTGCCACCGGAGAGGCGTGACGTGAACAACAGCACTACTCTGAGCGCTGGAGAGTGTCGGTGCATGCATGGCCACACAGGGAGGCAAAGTGTTGGGCAAAGAGAAATGGATGGAGAGAGGGTCACTCAGCTGAAGTGAACACTCGAGTGGCGGCAGGGACAGTCATGAACTAATGCAGGTCACCTCTGCACAACAGAGAACAGCATTTACACCCACGCAACAGTCAGAAAGAGGAGGGGAAAGAAGCAAATTCATATGCACAACACAATCCTATCCACCTCTCCTCGTTCCTGCTTCATAATCCTGCCTTTTCATTTCTAGAGTCGTCCCTTTTTTTCTCTGTCACAGCTCTTCCCAAACAAACAGAGGATCTAGCATCAATAATGGAGCACAGCGTATCTCCTTATTTAACGTACACACATTCCTGGCCTTCTGTCACTTTTTAGATGAATAATACACACATGCAGAGAGGGGGGAAGGATGAAAGGGACAAGGGACAGGATGGAGGTAGAAAAAAAAGAAAAAAAGATATTGAGTTGAGTGAGTAGAAGACCAGAAAGGAGCAGGCAGACGTGAGAGACGCCGTGCATTAACACAGCACTTAGGGCCAGATTGCAGACTCAGCACTTCTCCAAACTGTCAGGGACAAACGTTGAGTGTCTCGGCCCTGAGTTGGACCAATAACAGAGATGCTGTGGCGTAGTTGTCTGAAAGTTAAATAAAGGGGCTTTTACTGCCGAGCGGACCTGCCTGCAAACGTCCCTCTCTTTTGTTCAACTTTGTCTCGCACATACACACGAGATCCAGTCACGGTGCCTCAGATCAAGCTAATCCTTCAAAGGTGTGTGTAACACGGCACTCAACACTTATCCTAGGATGCCGTGGTGAATTATTCAATATGTTAATATCACGCAATGAGACATGCATGAAGCTCTTTGAACACCCCTCCATGTAATCCTCATGTACAGGTTTGTCGCGGGTAGAGTGGAAGCCACGTGAGGACCTGTCGTCCCCAAGGCCTCACGACAAGAAGCTAAATAGTAGAGGCATAAATATTCATGTCAAAATAGTTGGCTATATATTATTTATGCATGACTCTGCCCTCAAGCACAGGGTTAATTGAATTTGGGATGACATATTTGCAGCATTTGAGTGTGTGTGTTTGTGTGTGTGTGAGCGTGTTTATGTGTTCTTATCTGATATAAATAGGATGGTGCTTAATGGGGTCAAAATGCATTTGTGAGCATGTAGTTCTCATATATGACATGTTTGTGCATTATGTGATCATTAATTGTGTTGACAGATGATGGATGATGTTTTACAAGAGTCACAGAAGATGTAAAACTGATCAATAAGCTGTTTTCATGTCAGCCCACACACTGACAAATGTTTCTTTTATTTTGTCCGCCCCATCTTTTTGATCCATGACGGTTCAATGAATAACAGACGCCTCCTTATATAAGGAAATACAGCTCACCACTAAATACATCTTCTTAAGTTATTACGGAGTTTATTGAAACCCTTTTTAAAACTCTCTCAATAAAAATGAGCATTATAACCTTAATAAAGAGGGGATTTAATGCACTGCTGAATTTAAAAGCAACTGTAACTGTCCTCCACAGAGACATCATCAAACGGTTGAGGAAAAAGTGTGTCACTAACAGTGTTGTGCTAGTTACAGAAATATAGTAATAAGTTACATTTGCTCCTTCTGTTATTTAAAATGTAACTGTATTACTATTTAGTTACTTTTTAAATGCCTAATATGAAATGCGGCCAATAGCTGTGTTGCTCCTTTAGCTTTCAATTTAGCTTTTGTCTTCTTTTTTCACTTTTTTTAATATTTGCATTTTATGTGTCTTGAATTTGCCTTGAGTGTGGTAAAAAAATAAAAACTCTGCACAAGACTGCATAATTTCAACAACATAACATGCTTGTGGCTTGTACAGTTGTTTCTTTGGCGCACGAGTCAAAGCCGAATAATTAAAAGTCAGCCTTGTTGTTTTGGTGGAACGACTTGAATGAGTTCAGATGTGTCTGGGTCTTTAGCAGCTAGCTTTGTGCAGGCTTGTTGCTTGTCCAGGTGCTTGGAAAGGTTACAATTACTGTTTTCCGGAGTGAATAAAACTTTTGAGCACAAGAGACTTCTCATCTGAGTCCCACCTCAGCCTGAGGCTCAAACATTTATGGTTGAATCTTTCCAAGGTTTCCTCTAGCTGTTGGCCATTTTTAATGCACACTGCTCTTTTAGCGGGTTTGGCACGAGGCCTGTGATTGATAGATGGAGAATTTCTCAATGAAGAAGAAAGAGCAGGTTTGCTGCCAGTCCTTTTAGAGCGTTTTTTAAAGCTCTAAAGTCATGGTTAACAAAATATTAATCACTGTAGAGTATTTTCACATACTTTAAAATGTATCAAGAGAGGAACTTAGAAAATATAACAATGTAGAGTACTAGTTACTGTCAAAAGTAACAGCGTTACTGTGATGATTTGCGCTGGTCACTAATGGAAGTCATCATTCTTCTAAAAGGCTTAGGACATCCTGGCTTGGTGGATTTTATCCTGATCGGCTCTGCTGTTCCAGCCGCCAAGTTGTCCTGACGTACGCTGCACCAGAAACTATTTATTCTGATGCCTGTGGCTGCATATAAGCCTTTGCTGTCACAGTCCATTTGTATTCTTTTCTTGATACAATTTATATGAATCCAAATCCTGGAGGACTTCCATGGAAAATGTGTGAATTTAGCAAGATTGACGTAAAGACAAGCTAGTGGGAGAAAACAGACAGACTGGAGGGGAGGGGGAGGCTTGTAAAAAGAAAAAAAAAATAGGAGGGAAATGGAGGATTGGAGGACAGATTTGCAGTGTCTCCATCTGTGAGTATAATCCTAAAAAAAATCTGTTTACAGCACAGTCAGACAAGAGATGTGAGAGTGAATTTATATCATAAGCTACAAATGATATCAGTGTCTTATTATCTGACTTGCTAAGGAGCAGACGGGCTGAGGGATGCAGAGTGTGTGTGCAAGCCCGTACACCTGAGAAATAAAAATTGAGCCATCTCGGCGGGTCACCAATGTTTTGCCGAGACAGGATGCCTTTTCAAATCCCATTCTGTGTGTGTGATGATTATGTAGATAATAGCCTATATTCCTGTCTCTCTTTGTCAGGCTGTCAGAGAGAGGAAGGAGAGAGCCTCCTTTTTCTCTGGTGAATGGTTGTGTGACATGAAATTGAAACGAAAGCATGAAATGTGTATGACAACAATGAAAAGAATTATTTATTTGCAAACAGAGGTGGATGACTGCTTCCTCCCACGATGCTGCGTGCTTATGTGTCTGCAGCCCTTTTGCTGATTAGGGTTGTGCTTTATTAAATCAGGCACTGTGTGTTTTTTCTTCATTATTCCGTCTGTGCGAGCATCCTAAACCCAAAGTCTGATGTTTTTGTCACCTCTGTGTGCACGACGAGCGCAGACTGTGCCAGACTGAAGAAACGGCAGCCACAGATTTGGAATACTAATGGAAAATTCAAGGGCTTCAGTTTTGTGTGGGAAGCTGCCATGTGTCAGAATGCAGCACTCAGCATTAAAGTCACTTGGTGTTGGTGTCTGTGTGTGTGATTTCTCTGCCAGCCACAGATTTTTAAAGCGCTTTAAACCTAAAAAGAAAAAAATTAAGAAAAAATACACCCCGACATAAAAGTCACACGCTATTCTCAAGCTTTCACACTACATTATTGGAAGTGAACAAATGTGTGTTAAAACCCAAAAGCGAAGGGAACCCAACACTGAACATGCAGAACCCCCACTGCGCCCAACTACAAGAACCATCATCCACTGAGTTACAACCAAATGTGACAGTAACTGTTATGGCCTTTTAAAGTTTGAAAATTTGACCTTTAATCACGGTGCCCCATCAGGTCAATCAGTTTAATTTTTTAAACAGCAGAACTTTGTGCCAAAATGCATCATCACTCCGAATCAGTTATTAGGTTTGACAGATGTGCACAGCTGGAGCACTCTTTGATTTTATTACATGGGGCAAAAAAATCAAAGAGAAATGTGGACCTGCTCCACCGACAGGAAAGCC
>JAUZTA010000030.1:9744739-9756047 GCA_034780835.1 Ctenochaetus striatus | reverse complement strand
AGCCGACAATTACAACGACCAGAATTTTACATGTTGGCAGCTAAGAGAGTATTAAATGAAAGCACAGTAGTTTCTCACCAACATCTGGCGAGCACACACACTCACATCAGGCCTTTTATCTCATCTTACACAAAACGTTAGCTTTACACGCTGTCATTATCACCGCAGTCTGGCCTCCAGTGTCGGGCCATAATTGTACATGATGTTTGATTAATTAGGGGCACATGTGTTAAGAATTTGTGAACCATGATGGCTGCTGCTAATAGGAGGCCATTCGTGTGTGTGTGTGTGTGTTTGTGTGTGTGTGTATCCATGTGTGTGTGTGTCTGTACGTCAGCAAGTCAAGCATTTGCATGAGTTTTTTCTCTCTCTCTCTCTTTGTGGTCCCTGGATGAGAAGTGCTTCTGAGATGGAGATATGGTTATTTGACCCGGGGCATCAAGCTGAGAGAAGTAGAAAGACAGACCAAGAGAGGGGGAAAGAAAGAGGGCGGTTGTGTGTGCGTGTGTGGTGTGTGTGTGTGTGTGTGAGAGAGAGAGAGTGTGTATTCTTTTTTTAACCCCTTACTCACTCTTCTCCCCACATCCCATCTTTTTTTCTGCTTAAGGGGCCGCGGATATTCTTTACTGACTTCTCCTCCTGCTTCTTCTTGCTCTCTTTTAAAGTACTGACAAGCAGCCCCTCTGCATTTTTTTTTCTCCCCCTGCATCTCATTCTCTCTTTTAATCTTTCCTCCCTTCTGCCCTTCACAGTCCCAGAGCCACTGGGTCTCTGCATCTTGCTCTTCCTTTTATCCCCAAACTCAATCTCCACTCTGCCCCCCATTTCCCTTCAGTGTCAAGCTGCAGACTCTCGACTTCCTACTGCAGTCTTCGCTTTATTCCCTCCCCTTGTTTCCACTCGCTATTCTTCCATTGTGTGTTTGCTTTGTGTGTGTGTGTGTGTGTGTGCACATGCATATGTCTTGGAGTATCTGTACGTGCTTTTCTCTACTTCTACTTGTTTGTGCGTGTCGTGTCCGAGGATCTCCCCCTCCCTGCCCTCCGTCATTGGAGAGATTGCTCTCTGGCTCCCTGGCATTTCGGTTCAAATTAAATCACGGAGATGAGTCGTCCCTATTTTTTTTTTCTCTTTTCTCTCTAACGCTTCATCCACCCCTCCTCCCCAATCTGCCCCGTTTTTTTTTCTTCTTTCTTGTTCTTTCTTTCTTCACAAGGGAGGGAGAAAACGAGACAGGGAGAAATAGGGAAGGGAGCAGGGGAGGGAAGAGGAGGGGAAGGGAGCCGGGGATTTTAGGTTTGGGGTCAGAAGACAAATGAAACCTTTGTTTTTTTTTCTTCACAAAGGTACAAAAGCAAACTGCACGCAATGCCACCCACGGGTACCAGCAGCTATTTTCTGTACCTGAAAGTCCACATGGTCAGGCTTTTACTGCAGCCACCTCACGCTTTCACACAAATACACAATCACACACACAAAAACACACTCCATGTTTACTATTTCCTCACTTTTGAACAACCTTAATCCCCAAATGCATCCCTCCATCCCACCATGTGCTCTCTGTTGTCACCGTCCATCCGATTTCCTTCATTCTCATGTCTGACAGAGAATGAATCACGGCCCGGGAGAGAGAGAGAAAACGTGTCCTTTCACTCCATTAGACTGACAGCGCCTCCGCCTCTTTTTATCTGCTCACTGATCTTATCATTATTCCAATTTGACCAAATATGAATGCACTCTCTCATGTGTGATGCTCCGAATATTTGGGTCCATTCTGGCTGTCAGAACCACACTGAGAGACGAGACACGAGCATGCAGGGTTAAACCAACATACACAAACAGTGAAACTCACCAAAATGCACTCTGATAGGGTGTCAGGACCTTTTGTCCTCTTGCTATTGTTGCAAGGAGAATAATGATGATGAGGCCTAATACATAATTCTTCTGTGTTACAACAGAAAAGGCCCTGCTTGTCACTCAGGGCGAAACAGGCTTAAAGCCGAGTCTTTTCATCCTTGGAGGCACCGTACTGTATAATTGGTGAAACTAAGCCTGGCGCCCACATTTACATTTTGACTCATGTGACAGAGACTCATTCAGAGGAGTGTCTCTGTGCTACTCGTTTTTCTCCATGGAGCTTCAACCCATGTCCAAATCCATTTGTGCGTTTATGTGGTTTGATTTCCTCATATAATAACAAAATCTTCTTGTTTTATTACACAACAGCTGCAACAAGTCAGACGCACAAGTGTGCACCACCCATCACATGACAACAGTGAAACACAGACACATGCAAAACCAGTGCAAGAGAGAAACTAATATGTCCTATAAAACTGACTCATGGTTATTGTATCATGTTATTGCACCACTGTAACATGTGTGAAAATGCCAACATTATCTTTTAGTTTGGCTTTTTTTCTTTTTGAATACGCTCACTCTCTTACTATTTGTCATGTTTGGATTTTACTTGCCAAGATTTTGAAATATCTACGCAACACTTTTGCCTCCTGAAGCTAGAGGCTGAATTCAATTCGGCTTTGCCTTCGATGACATTTCACACCTGTTGGGAAGCAGTAGTTTTTACAAATGAAAGGCAGGAAAGACAAAGTATCACAGTGTGCATGGAGACAAAAGGCAGTCTGACGTAAGACAGTGCATATAATTATCAAACAATAAGGTTAAAATCTCCTAATAAGAGCATAAATTTCTATTATACAGTCCACACCCTTTGTGATGAGATGTGTTATGCTCTAAATTAACGGCTCAAGTGGTTCATTTAATTACTGATTTTATAATCATTGATTACCTAATTAGACAGTGGAAAGTCTATTGTGGATAACAAGGACATAGAGATGACCTACATCACTGCAGAGATTATAGACCAGCTTATCAACTGTGGATTCAGTGCCAGTGTGTGTGTGTGTGTGTGTGTGTGTGTGTGTGTGTGTGTGTTATAATGGGACAAAACAAATCCTCTATTACACTTATCTCACTGAGGATGAATATGTCAAACATCAGTGTGTGATGTTGGCAAAAGGACATGATCTACATGTAATCAACTTTGGCTTTACGCTCAATATTTACATTACAGCATGTAAACCTTCTTTAAAGATTTAAAGAAGATTCGTCAGTATGGACAAACCATAAACACACCATAGTTTTTACAGTTTATGCAGGTGGATCCCAGAGCTTCCTGCTCAAGATCATGTTTCCCTTTACAGACTTGTGTTTATACAAGCTCATAATATTGCTTCTGTCTCTCTCAGTGGGATGAAGTCAGTGTCCTGGACGACCGGGGAAAACTCATACGAACCTTCGAGGTCTGCAATGTCAACCAAAATCCCCGTCTTCAAGACAACTGGTTAGCTACGCCCTTCCTGTACCGCCACTCAGCTCCACGGGTGTTTGTCACGTTGCGTTTCTCGGTGCGTGACTGCGCCAGCCTGCGCTCACCGTCACCCACCTGCAGGGAGACGCTCACCCTGTTTTACAAACAGGCCGACTCCCAGAGAGAGCTGGAGAGGACCTGGGTGGCTGAGGTGAGACACAACAACACTGGATGCGCTACGTTACAATTACCATGTAATTAACATATATTAGTATTTACATAGCAAATGTCCTCTTAGATTTATATTAGGAGCGAGATGAACACCAGGCCTTGTGAGCTTTGCACGTCTCGCCTGACAAGCTCATAAGTCTTTTCTCAGCTTTCTGCAAAAACTCCTGCCCCAGTTTAAATCCCCTGTATTATAACACAACAGGCCCTCATTCCCAGCTATTTACTTCAACAGTCAAGTGTTTCTCCCTGTCAGATGGAGACACTTAAAGCTTGTGTGCAGCACAACTGAAGAGAGAAGCTAAGACCTAAATTACAGTTTTATTTATTGGTGAGCACTTGCCAAAGCTCCTTGTAAGACCAAACTTTGCCTTGTAAGTTATATATGTTTGTGTTACAAATTAGAGATTTGGTATCTCAAAATTTGAACATGTATCACCACAAAAAGAAAGGTAGTCAGGTAGTTAGGCATTAGTTAATATTTACAACCAGTTATTGTCTGGGATGTTGCTAACATTGACTGACTAGCTGAAGTAGCTGGTGGGAAACTTAGCTTGCTAATATGTGTCCCTTCTAAAGAGTATTAAGAAGTATTATGAAATAAAGACGACAAATCCGACCCAACAACATTATCATCTGTATTTACAGCACATTATGCTGATAATGCTGGACTAAATAACTAAAAAGTATCAGTTAATCTAGCATAATCATATTAGAGTCACCATACTGAATAAAATTACAGACATAGGCATGTTTCTTCATTTTGCCATTCATACAATAATAACAAACAATACCTCAAACTTATTTTGTAAATTTATTATATTACCAGAGAATCTTAGCATATTATTCAGCTCCATAAAACATTTATATTTGTTAGTTATGTTACAGTTTGAGGTGGTACAGTTGGATTTTGCTGAAGTCCTGATCAATTAAGATTTAGGTTTGAATGGTTCAGCTCAGCATCTTCAGGGACTCAGATTAATTGAAAAAAATCCAAATACGCTCATTTAGATGTACCTGATCGCATCAAATTAACAAGGACTGAATCCCTGTCATTTATGTCATTAACTCATTTTGTTTTTTCAACACTGCTCAAGTCCAACAACCTTCAGACAGAATCATTAAAGACAGTGAAACATGATTTTCAGTGACTTTACACCCATGTTGCACCAAAACAACAAAAGCTATTGTCGTCTCATAACAAAGAGTAATTGTATTGTTGTACCAGCCAAGAAAAACAGTTGGGATTGATGAGCTTTCTTTGGCTACAATGGTGTGAAATATTCTTGATAATTATGGCTCACAAATTGGAAAAATGTGCCACTGTGGTCCTCGGAAATTTCATCTTAGACCCACTAATTACATTTTTTTAGGCATACAACAGTGTTTTACACTCATTGCAGGAAATTTACTGGGCCGGTTAACATGTTTTTTTGGAGTCTGTCCAAAGATGTTTTATTTATTTAAGCATCCACTTTTAATTTTCCTTATTTTCTGAGACATTTTTGAGCTACTGAGTCTGAATTGCATAACATACATGTGCAGTCGCAGTCACAGTTGGGAAGGATGCGGTATTTGTATAGATGAATGCGTTTCTCCTAAGGGAAGTAAGATGCTTTTAAAAAATGCAAATCAAAGCCTGATGAGGAATCATAGAAGAGTCGCAGAAGAGCAGGAAGCACTGCGGCGCTGAAAGTCTTTCCAGGGACTTGAGCACGCACTCCCCACTGGGACCTGCATACATCTAAGTCAACATTTACTCCTCTCACTAAACTACTTCATATTTTACATGAGCCAGGCAGAAAAACAGCAAAAATCTGAGCTTGTCTTTCATCTTGTCATCTTTCTGCTTGGTTCTGTTTTTTTCCTTTTGATTTTATGCATATTTAATATTTTTCCAGTTCTTATTAGTCTGCCCAAGTTGCTTTTAAGGTCCATAATTTTCCTTGTTTTCTTCTTCTCTTCCTTTGAACCACACGTCCTGTCCACCAATTTTGTTTTATCTTGGCTGCTCATTATCTTTCCCTCTTTCCTCACTGCAGCCCTCGACCACTGAGAAGGAGACCAGGGAGGGCTGGGTGAAAATCGACACCATCGCAGCTGATAAGAGTTTCTCCAAGGTGGAGCCCAGTTCACCTCATCAGTATCAACCCAACAGATACAGCCGGATCAACATTAAGACACGCAGCTTTGCCCCCCTCACACGCAACGGGTAATCATCAGTTCACTACACTTTGCCTCTCATGCTTTATGAACATCAGTTCTCCCAGGACTCTGAATGTTCTCCACCTTGTTTCAGATTCGTCCTGGCCATTGTCGACAGTGGAGCTTGCGTTTCCCTCATGGGTGTGTCTATCTTCTACCGGCGCTGTCCAGCCACCAGCCTCTACTTGGCGTCCTACCCGGCGACCCCCTCAGGGGCCGAGACGACTGCGTTAGTTCCTGTGACTGGAACTTGTGTCCCCCACAGTAAAGCACAGGGAGGCACGCCCCCTCGTATGCACTGTAACGCTGAAGGGGAATGGATGGTTCCTGTTGGAGGATGTGTCTGTGATGAAGGCTTCGAGCCCAACATCAATGGATCTGCCTGTCTGGGTAAGTCCGAGAAAACTGCTCACTTTGATTGTTTGATTTTTCATGTGTAGATGCTTGAGGATATCAGTCTTGTAAAAAGTTGGATGGCTTGTATTGATAATGGTAATGATAATGCAGCGGAGGCCGAGAAAACTCTACTTTTGTCTGTCTTCTTTTACCCATAATGCAAATGAATAATTTATTTTCATTATGTCTGCCTGCCTTCCCTGCCAAGCTGAGATACTCCTATTGACATCACTTGAGTTATTTCCTTGACTCACCTCGTTAAAAGTTTTAAGACACCATACAACTGTTTTTCAAGGCTGAGGAGGGCTGAACTCCAAAATTTGCACAAATTTAATCAAATACTTAGTTTGCACACGTGGCAAGATAACATAACTAACTGCACTTTAAAAAGTCAGTTAAGAGACTTTTTTTTTTGGCCATTTTCTTTCATCTGCGATGAAAAATCCTTGCATTACTTCTCAGATGGTTTAGTGTCACGATAATAAGTACTCTTCATTGGTTTTGAGGATTCAGCTTTCACAAAAAGAAGGACGTCTCCCTTTTTAAGAGAAAAGTATGACAACCAGCAGATCAGATGCATTTTATGAGTGATCCGTCTTGAGGCAAGGACACGGACTGTTGCATGTCTACTTAATTTTGAAACTGAACTGATCATTAAGGAGAAAAGATTAAACTTCTCCCACATTTTGAAGGTTGCTTAAATTTATGATCTAAAAGTGAAACCCACCGTTATGTGTTAACTGACTTTGATTAGTGAGGCTCTCCTTAAAATGTATTTTAAAAAGTGAGCATGTTAAGGATCATTATTTGAACTAAAATGTTCATTTAAAAAAAAAAAACAAAGTGGTAATCCCTCAACTTTTTGAGCCAGTTTTGACTTCCTGTCAGTTCTCTTCTTTTATTTCTCAAGATGGGAAGAGTCTGGATCAATACTGAAAGGAGCTGCTGTCAGTCTGATACACAACTTTGTTTGATGTGGAGACCAGAGGGAAACGTGAGCAGGCTGGTCAAGTTAGGATGAGAGAGCAGAGGCAGTGATGTCAAAGCATTGCATTTGTAGTGATGTAACATTTGCATGTTTTGTAAGCATGTATGTATTTTACAGATGGGAATATATATATTGATAATTTACTGCTAACTTAACAGCACAGCAGAGGAGAGGAGATGCATTGATGGACGAGCACACAGCTTAGAGCAAGAACAGGGTCAGCAAAAACTGGTGAAAAGCGTTCGCACTTCCTCAAGTGATTTTAAGTAGGGGAAAAAGAAGTGGAAAAAATTTGAGAGCTGTCCAGACGGACAGGAAGGGATATAGGGAGAGAGCAGGAGGAGAGAGAAAGGAAGAGAGGGAGAGAGCCATAGTGAGAGGGAAGTGACACATTTAGGTCATAGCGATGTAATGGCCACTCGTCTGTGAACAAGTGACAGAAACCGCAGGGGTAGAGAGGGGGAGTGGAGGGAAAACAGGGAGAGGTGGAGGGAGAGTGAAAGATAGGAGGATGCAAGTTAATGACTTAAAGAACTGAGCAGGCAAAAAAAAAAAAATCGGAGGGCGCAAAGGGAACCGAGTGGACGGTTGTGAGTGTCTCTGTGTAGATGTGGGAGTATGCACGAGTGTATCCTTCTGTGAAGTTGATACATGCCTCCTCCTCTATCCACATATGTCTGAGGACGGAAAAAGCCAGGATTACAGTCAAAAAAAAAAAAAAAACCTAGCCTACCAGGAATTTCTATGGCAATAATTGCTCAGCTCCCTCGCATGGGGGCCCTCAAAGCCTAACTAACTCCAGCACAATTAATCCTCCAGCCCTGCCAAGTCAGCTGTGAAATGCGCTCATGCTCTTTTGCTTTACATCTGCACTCGGCGTGCATCTTGTGTTTGTCTGCATTTGATTGATATTTACTGACAAATCACCCCTAGAAACTGTTCAGCTGCCAGTGCAAAAGGCCTCTGCTGACTGTCTATAATTGATCCAGCACGTTGCTGCCCACGCTGCTTGGGCTTTTTGTTCCAACTCTCATCTGATCATGTTTTGTTGATCACTTTGCAGACTAATGATGTGCATTGGCATCATTGCATTTTTGTCCTCTCTGGCTCGTTGGTTATGTCCAGAAAAGAGACAGATGGTTAACTGACGATGCAGTCGTCAAGGATTATTAACAGTAGCCAATCCTTGTTCTCATCAGAAAGTGGAGCACCGAACCTTCTTAAGTATTAGAACTTGTACATTTTGTTCTTATTAGAAATTAAGAACCAAGGACGTTTAATAATAGCTCCAAGTGAGCAAAGTCTAAGCTGCTCTGCACTAAACTTTCACATTGGTTGGAAGCTGCAAGAGAAAACATGTCATTCTGCAAAGTCTTTGTTGTTTTTCTGCCGCCAGCACAGGATGAATTACAGTTTATTTTCATACTTTTTAACTTTTTCATTTAATTGTATTGGGCTTCCTGCTTTATAAGTAAATTACTCTGGTGTAAATTAATGCTGGTTAAGATCCCTGTGAGAAAACAACACCCAGTGCAGCGTTGCCACCTCAAGCAAGACATAATTCATAGGGACAAATAAGGGACTCTAAAGTGGACTCTTCTCCTCTCGGTCTCATGTGAAAATGAATGTCAGTGTTAAATGATTGCCTTTAACTACACACAGCTCTAATTGCTTTTCTATATTAAGATTCAACGGGTTCTCCATAACATCCATGTGTGAAAGTGGATTATTCTGGAAAAGATTGAAGACCCAAAAACAGAGAAAAAAAAGGGGAGACGGCAAGTGTAAATATTATGTTTTTGTTTTGGAGAACCGCTTTAACATTCATTTAGTATCAATGTTTGATAAATTTGTCCAAGAGATGATCATTTTTAGCAGTGCTAGTTGTTTGGCTTTATGGAAAGTCAAAATAATACCTGCTACACATCAGCATTTCTTCATGGTAGCTGTGAGCATATTAGCGTGCTCATGTTAGCATGTATCTCAAACCAATAAGCTACAGGAAGTAAATCCACATAGAGACACTGTCATGGCTGCAGACACTTATCTGCTTTGTCAGGACTGTGCAGGTGTGTTGTAATGACTTGAGTCCTGCTCCTAACCGTCATCAGATTTCAGTTTGGCTTTGGTTAAATCCTGATTTGTATATGGAAATACCTGACATCATGTTTTTTCAGGGAAGCCCCATCCTTTAAGACAGTGAAAAGAGCATTAAAAAAATAATTTGTAAATCTCTTGTGTGAGATTCTTAAAGGCGTTTTAGCAGAGTTACATGTGACCCATCGCTCACAGTGAAAGGCTGATTGAGAAAGTAGGTCTCCGAGGCCTTAAAATTTGATTAAAAAATTGGTATATGTTTTTATATTCACATTTCAGTCACAAAAAGATGAAAAGATCCTGTCTGTTTGAAATGAAAATAAATCACTACAAATGACAACAACACCTAAGAACGAGTGTAAAACCTTTTACAGTCACCTGTTAATCAACTGCTTGTGACAATAAGACTCAGTAAAACAACACTTAGCCATCTGGACTGATTAGAAATTAAGTAGTTAACTGAAACACGGCAGATATTTTGGCAGACAGACATTAAAAGATCATTCCTCAATCATTTATAAACCTGTTTATAATGAGCAATACCACAACGACCAGCTGCTGCATGATCACCGTGACATTCAAAGCTCTGTTTGGAATAAAAACTCGTCCTGGGTCTTTTGAGAAATGATAAGGACACAGGCTGACATCAAGCAGCAGCAGCTGTCTGCTGTTGTCTTATTTTTCTACAAAAAAAAAAAAAAAACAGAGTGATTTTTTGTTCTACCTTGACATTTGCATCCCACAGGGAGACAGAGAGGCGGAAACACAACTGAGCATGAGACACAATTACACCTGTTCAGCCAAACATGAAACATTCCTCTGGTTTCGGGCTTCCCGAGCTGGTCTGAGCTTGAGGTTCATTACCAGACAGGCTCCTTTTTTTTTTTCATTTGATTCCTCTCAAATATATGGCCACTGTTAAGGATTTGGGACACAGATTGGCACCAAATGTTCAAATGGGCTTTAAATTAATTTGTAACTGTGCTGGTATTTTCTCTGTCGTGCAATTAAATGTGACATTGTCCTGTCCAGTCCTCTTGTCCTCTCATTGCAATGATTTTGATCCGCTGTTCTTGCCATCCTTTTTTAAAATATTCTTGTGTTCTTCTGCACATTATTTTATTTACACAACTTGGTCAGTACTTTGGCTGTAAGAGCACTGGTTCACCTGTGGTAAAGTGGCATTTATTTTAATATTTATATATAAAAACCGATGATTTTTTGTTATTTTGACTCACATCCCTCCTTCTTCCTTTGCTGTTTTTTTCCCCTTTCCAGTCCCAGATGATTAATAGTGAAATCAATTTCCAACCCGCAGGTTTCCCACAGGAATCCCATGACCCGCTGGATTCCCCAAAAAAATGTCAGCCTCTGGGGCGCATCTGACAGTGAAATATTCAACATGTCAGATTGTCCCTGATTTGTCACCAGCAACGCTAATTCTTAGCACAGGCACATCAGCTAACTATCCCGAGGCATTTTGTGGTGAATGTTTCCCACAAAAACATTCAGCTAGAGGGAGGAAATAAAAGCAGAAGTGTGACATTATTTCGAGAGTGATGGGTGACTCTATTCTGGTGGAGAAAAGCCACTTTTTCCTCCAAACGGCATGAATATCTTCCTCAAAGCAGACAGTGAGACGGGGTTTGTTTCATGTTTCATTTTTTTTTATCTCATTAGTGTCTCCCACCATTAAATGTCAGGTTGACACTTCTTAGCACTTGTTGACATTCAGTTGCTTTTGCAGTCTCTTAATTAAGGTCAAGCTTTGAGCTTAAGTAAAATAATCAATAAGATATAATATTGACTGTTGGCTGTGCAGAGCTGCCAGACGGTGACGACAAATGAATTTAAACTGGCACAGCTACATCACACCCGCTGTCTGTGTCGCCAAATTTATTGAGTGTGTTGAATCACAGAGCAAGTGGTGTATTGATAAGGCTATTTTAACTCAAGCTTGTTGTGGCAGGATGTTTTTGATTCAAGGCAGTAACCAGGATTTTAAAAAATGCTGAAGTCAATTGTAAAAATGCCTTTACATGTCAGGCAGGCAAGCAAAATGCATT
>JAUZTA010000030.1:9718731-9729264 GCA_034780835.1 Ctenochaetus striatus | reverse complement strand
TGGAGTTGGAAAAAAACAGACATTTTTAGGTGATGTGACGTCACAGAATCGCTTTGAATTTCTCTTTAAAGGTCCCAAAGGAAAGAAGAACACATGGCTGAAGTTAAATTATGACTCCTTGTTGAACCTCTTGAAATGATGGTAGCCTCCTTTTTTCAGTGTGACACTTTTGTTTTAATTATGATCATTGGGCTGTATTGTGTTAAGTCACTCTGAACAAGAGCACCTGTCGACTGTCATAAATGTAGCAGAGAAGTCTGTAATAATTGTTTTCTGTGGTGCGTCGACTCTAATTAACACAGTGTTTTGAAGAAGCGCTGGCAGAAACACTAGACACACAAACCACAAAATCATGTTTTTATGGTGTTATTGTTTCTTTATAAAGACATTATTAGACTGGAAACCACTGGTCTTTATGACACTACTTTAGGATGGAGCCGTCTGTCTGGTAAACAGCTATTATCTCCACAATACTAAATGACCGCCACATGTGTAACTATTACCAGGGCCTCCTAAAGAGTCGTCCTAAACCCCGTTTATCCTGTGGTTGACCGGCCTGTTAGTCATGACCTAAAAATTATGCAGCAAAACACCTGTATGCCACATCCGAGCTGCCCAGAGATGTTATAAAGGCTGACTGATTCAGCACTTAATGAAAACTTCTCATGTGGAAATGAGATCTGTGAGTTGAGTTCAGTTGGTGGGTTTTTTGCTGAATAAACTTTCTGGGAATAAAGAAATAAAATTTCATGAAACATTAGTTAGTGAGTAGCTTTGTTTTCCGCCTTCACAAGAAAGTGACATGATGTTGCCAGCCTCCATATGATCATTATGGTCTTTGTAATGTGGCAATTACCATGTTTGTGATCATTCCTGTTGACACATCAATGGTGCTCAACATGTTAAATCACTGTGAATGAATCTTGCTAGATGCAACATATTAAAAAATCATAAATCATTTCCATGTTTACACCACCAAAATAAACCCAGCACATTGTTATAGAACATTGGAAATAAAAATACAACCTGGATAATTGTGACCTAATATCATGTTTCGATAAAAACCCGGGTTCAGACTTACATGCTTGCACTTTCCAAACAGGTTTCCTCAACGGTTCACTAGAAACAATGACCGCAATGCGTTGAATGTCATGATGTTGCAGAATTTTCATAGTGGCCATGCAGGTTTTGGTGGTGTTAAGTGGAATGCAGACAGGCCTGGGGGAAACAGACAGATGCACTAGGTTTAGAGACCTGACTAACCCTAACCATGGCCGCTGTCGCTTCACTTTTAAGGTGACAGAGGGCAGAAGATAATTTTAGATCAGCGTTATAAAGGCTTTCCTGGCCCGACAGCAGGTTGAAATTTAAAGCATAACTTTCTCTGTGGCATGACTGACCTGCGGTGAAAGTCTACCTGCTCATTACAGTCTCGCTCTCTCTGTCTTACCTGTCTGCAGTCCCCTCACCCTCCCTCTCCACCCATTCACTCTCAATACCTCCACATGTCTCCTCCCTCATGGCTGGGTCATATAAAATGGTGATGCCACAGGGATTTCACTTCTCCTAAGGGACATTTTCTAGGTGCTGTTTCCAATTTAGACCAAGTGTTATGACCGAGAATCATCAGAAGCTGAGAAGAGCCACTTTTAAAGATTAACGGTAAGATTAAGGCATTTTCTCTATCTTTGGCAGTTACTTTTTTTGTATTTTATTTTAAAAACAACACAATAAAATTGACACCAGCATAATCAATTTTCAAGGCTTAAATTATAAAATAACTGATGCTGAACTTTGTGTCTTGTGTTTGTGATGTTTTTTTTAATTTACTGTTTTTCTCTCTTTGGTCTTTCAACTTAGACGTCACCTTGTATTTGTTTCCTCCAGTCGAACATCAGGTGTCAATGTCTCCGTCTCTGGCCAGATCTGCTCCGAGCGAGCTCAACCATTGGTGGAGCCAGCTGAGGTTTCGCCTTCAAAACAAGAAAGGATGGAACGAGATGTTGGATGAGACGTTTCTGCTCTACACCAAACAGTAAGAAACTCTCACAACTTTCCTCTGCTTTGAAGAATAAGTTATACACGTCTGGATTAAGCTTTGCATGTTTGAAAATATTAATTTGTGTCCTTCCTCTTACAGCATAAATGACATCCCTCTCTTCTATGCGGCTAAAAACAATAGTGTTGGTTGTATCAAGAAACTTCTAAGTTGTGCGTCTACAAATATCTTCGAGAGAGGTGAGGCTGAACTGTGATAACTTCACCAGGTTGTTGTTGTCTCAGGGCAGCAAAGTGTCTCTCTGTAATCTGGGATGTAATCTTCTCATTCAGGAGCTCTTGGTGAGACAGCCCTTCACGTCGCAGTGATGAATGATAATCTGGATGCAGCTGTGGCTCTGATGGACGGAGCCCCTGAACTCATCAATGAGCCCATGACCTCCGAGCTCTTCCAAGGTTAACATGCACAGACTGACAGACTGACAGATGAAAAAAAAGCATGAACACTTTATGATCAACTTAGAAAACTTAAGAGACAGCTGTCAGACTGATAGCACATCACACAACAAGGAAAACAAAAGAAGAAAAGGTCATCTTTCACTTAGTTAGATTGATGAAACAGATCAAGATACAAGTTACTTTTTGTTTTAAAAAGTTCTGCATAAAACATAAATATGCAAAAGTGTGTGTGTTTATGGAACCAAGAGTAGCAGGACTGTTATAAGTGACTTCACAGAAACAAACCAAGGTTTATTGATGTTAATGACTACTTTTTACTACTTTAAACTACAGCAAGACATTGAGATCAGGCGAGTGAGTGACATAAAAGTCACATGAGATATGATTTGACTGTGTAAATTGAGGTTGACCTGCAAAAATCTGCAGCTGCTTCTGCATTTGTGCTGTTTATACTATCATGGGATCTGAAAAAAACTTCGAATAAGGCCACTGCCCACCTGCAGTGGGAAGGTTGACTTTGTCGCAAACAACACTGTACTTTTACTTTAAGGTGCTGTATGCGTAAGCACCAGTTACAATACAACTCCTCTATTTGACTTTAATGACTTTGTTTCAAGTGTTGCTAATTACGGTCTATAATAATGTATATAAATATAATATGAATTGCAGTGTTGACACTGTACAGGTCCTATATGATGTAGTGGTTAGGATTTAAGATTTTTTAAATTTGAATGTGAGACTCTTACTTGTAATAGAGTACCTTTAGTGTGGTATTGTTGCTGTTACTCAAGTCAATAATTTGAACACTGCTTTCACTGCTGGTTACAGCTGAGCTCACCAGGAACAGGACTGTTAACTGTGAACTACACAGTTAAACATAGGTCTCACTTCACAGCAGATGAAACAGGTGAAATTAAAGTCAGTTTATTTAAAGTGGACTGACGTCCTTCCCTCATCTGTCACAGGTGTAACTCCTCTCCACATCGCTGTGGTGAATCAGAACATCAATCTAGTTCATCATCTGATTAGTCGCGGGGGTGACGTGGCCACACCTCGAGTCACCGGTCTGTACTTTAGAAAGAGGATAGGAGGACTCATATACTATGGTAGGTCAGCATGTTTACTGTCAAATGAATGTGTCTGCTGAACCAAAGCATTCTCCAAATAAATGTAATGTGTGTTTTTGTGCTTGGTGATGCAAGACAAATGGTGTTTTACAAAATGTCCATTTGGGGAACAGGTGAGCACATCCTGTCTTTTGCTGCGTGTGCTGGGAATGAGGACATCATCTCCATGATAATCGATGCAGGTGCCAGCACCAGGGTCCAGGATTACAGAGGTACGTGATAGAGGAGAGAAGAGCACAGTATCATTTTTAATCTCTTTTAATCAATCTAATTTATTCATCATTAATGGCCCTCTGTCTCAGTCTTCTCTTTTACTTCCTGTCTACACATATTCACCCTCTTGTATCCCCTTGTTTCCTGTCTAGGTAACACAGTGCTTCACATTTTGGTCCTGCAGCCCAACAAGACCATTGCATGCCAGGCCATTGACCTGATTATGGCACGCGATGCAGAGCTGGACCAGTCAGTGCCACTCGACATGGTGCCCAACTACCGAGGCCTTACAGCCCTCAAACTGGCTGCCAAAGAGGGAAACATTGTGGTGAGTGAAAGGAGGTGGGGGGCAGCTTACAGGGTGAGAACCCAACATGGAAGGTGGAGCAGATTATTTCACTAATCCAAACCCTCACCGCTGTGATTCCCTCTGTCTCTCTCAGGCATTCCAGCATTTGGTTAATAAAAGGCGAGTAGTCCAGTGGAGTCTGGGCCCTTTGACCTCCAACCTGTACGACCTGACGGAGATCGATTCATGGGCTGATGACATGTCAGTGCTGGAGCTCATCGTGGGAAGCCACCAGAGAGAGGTACAAGCTGTTTGGAGAGAAAGAATGATGATGATGATGATACGATGCTGAAAAGAAACTAAATAACATTTTGTGTTTGCTCTCTAAGGCAAGAGGGATCCTGGAGGTGACCCCTGTGAGGCAGCTGGTCAGTCTGAAGTGGAATCTGTATGGAAAACATTACTTCAGGTAACAATGATGTTTGCGTCAAAAGCAAAAATATCCAAACTGTTCACATGTCCAGTCTTGTTGATAGTGTGTTTTTTTCTGCATCAGGCTGCTGCTCTTCCTGTATCTCCTGTACATTGGGACCTTCACACTGTGTTGTGCATATCGCCCTCTAAAGGATGCTCCCGAGAACTACACAAAGTCAGAAATGGACCAAACGATCCGAGTCCAGAAAACACTCAATGTATGTTAGTGTTATTTGTTATTAATGTGATATTTCAGTGTGACCACATGAAACTATATGTTGTGATTTGTATGCAGCTCCATAAACAGTGGATGAATATAAGTATACTCACTAACATTTAATGCTACTTTGTATTTTACTGCTTTGCATAGATTTATTTTCCACATATAGTTACAATAGGTGACATGTATATGGTATAGGACCTTGATTGTGTTGTATTAATCACATTTAAAATCTTTTTTAATTAACACATAGTTTATTTTAGAATATTTTTATAATGATAATGCTGTATTTTTACCAAGGCACAAAGTACAAGACTTCTACAAGTAATGGAGTATTTTTACAAAGTGGTACTAAAAGGTCTTTAAATTTTGTGCATCACATGACTTCAAAAGGCCATTTACCTTGAGCTATTTTGGGAAACAAGAAGTGGAGTTCATGTTCAGTACCTCTTTAAATAAATATCCCGTCTTATTGGTAAATGAAGTGAAAGTGAAATGTAATCACACACACTTTAAATCAACGTAAAAGCAGAGCTTTAGCTCACAGTTGTATGTGAGTGTGCACCTGCGTATGAAACACAGTCTAAAAATACTGTGCTTTTCATATTAATGTGTCTGTGTTTCCTCTCTCCGTGCCTCAGGAGAGTTATGTGACATATGAGGACAACCTGCGGCTGGCAGGCGAGGTCATCAGTGTCCTTGGAGCTTTTGTCATCCTGCTACTGGAGGTGAATTTATGAAACATGCTTCATCTTCCAACATACTGTACAGACAGTGCATTTCACTGCCACATCCTCTTGTGTCTCCCTTTCCCAACAGATCCCTGATATACTGAGAGTGGGGGCAAAGCGCTATTTTGGCCAGACAGCACTGGGGGGCCCCTTCCATGTTATTCTGTGAGTAGAAACCCATCTAAACCACAAAATTACGCACACTGTCTTGAAATGTCTTTTAACCACTCTGCCACTGTTTTGACCAGTATCAGCTACGCCTGCTTGGTGGTGCTGCTGTGTGTGTTCAGAGCCTGCGAGGTGCAGGGCGAGGCCGTGGTGATGGCAGTGTGTTTGGTGCTCGGCTGGTGCAACGTCATGTTCTTTGCCCGAGGTTTTGAAATGCTCGGGCCTTATGTCATCATGATCCAGAAGGTAGGACTCAGCCCGGCCTGCAGTCAGACACAGTGGTGCATGCCAGAGGAGTCCATGAGTCATGTGAAATAGCACTTAGTTCCACAAACACCTGTGCAGAAATGTTTTCGAAGCAGGCACATGCAGTTGTTGTTTTGGTTTTTGAGGTTCACCTGTTTGTGTGTGCAGGCTGACTGACCATGTGTCTCATTTCCCCCTAGATTATATTTGGAGACCTGACAAAGTTTATGTGGCTGAGTTTCATTGTCCTCCTTGGTTTTTCCACCTGTGAGTATATTTCGGGTGACATGTGCACACAAATCTTTAACCCCTTGCAAAGCTTTTACGATAAGATATAAGAGCAGTCCGATTTTTCAATTCCTTCATATCATTTTAAAACACTTTTCTTTTCAGCCCTGTGGATGGTGTATATGACCCAGGAACCGGAGTCCATTCCTTCATATCGCTCCTTTCCCATCACTCTCTTCTCCCAGTTCGAGCTCAGCGTGGGCCTCATAGATCTGCCTGTGGACCACACCATCGCCACCCCTCCCATTGTCCACGTGCTGCACTGCACCTTCTCTGTGGTCTCCTACATCCTTTTGTTAAATTTACTGATAGCCATGATGAGTGACACACACTGGAGGGTGGCTCAGGAGAGAGACGAGCTCTGGAGGACTCAGGTAAAGATATAAACCTAAATACGCTGAAGCACTTCATCATGTCTATGCAAATTACTGTGTTGTGGTAACAGCTATAATGGTGTTGTACAGGTGGTGGCTACGACTCTGATGCTAGAAAGGAGGCTGCCACGCTGCCTGTGGCCTCGACTTGGGGTGTGTGGGCTCAGCTACGGACTGAGGGAGCGCTGGTATCTCAGGTAAGACAGGGCTGCAGTAACAGGAAGACAAACAGAAACTTTTAGGTGCCTGAGCATGAAGTGTTTTTTTTGACTCAAAGCTTGGCACTCAAAAAATCAGCTTATCTACTTCAGTCTGTGTGGGTGTGATCTGTGATCTGTGATCTGTGATTTGTGATCCGTGGCAGTGATTTGATAATGTAGCCCATTGTACCGGCTACACAACCTGCCAAAAGTCATAAAATCTGGTGCAAACACTTCCTCGTTGGTGCAAAGATATGACTGACCAAACACTCCGAAAATCTTTGTTCAAATAACTGTTTGAACTTACGTAACACTGTTAGTAAAGGTGTGGTGGAAAATTTATGCACACTTTTATACTTTTGTTAAATCTGTTTTGCACCAACACATTTATACTTATCTTCACGTGTCTCCTGCATGAGCTGAGCGTTGTCTTATCATATGAAGCTTTCTTGGTAGTAGTATAATCGTTCGCTATCGCCCTAAAAGAGGTCAGTGCAAGCTGCCAAAAGCACAGCCAACACAAGCCTATCTGTTTTGGAGAAAGCCGAGAATCATTAACTGGCATAATGTGGCATTGCCACATCATCCCCTGATAAAGTTGGTGGGGGAAATGTCAGGAAGTGTGGTGTACCATAACTGCTTATGAAATGATGCAGCATAAAAGGAGATTATATTCTCAACTTTTGCTCAGTTATTCTGCAGACTGACTCAGACCCTCAGTCTAGTTCTTTATTCTTATGCATTCTTCTCCTGCCATAGTTTGTTTTTTGCAACAAAAGACCCTGTTGATCATCAGAAACTTGATTTAAAAATAAAAGTGCCTTTAAACAAAAACTCCCCAAACACACCCTTGTACAGCAAAAAAAAGTAAACAAAGATTGTCGTGCAGTGCAAAAAAATTTTTAAGGCTTGCTATATTTGCTAAAAATAATAATACAAGGAGAAGTTACGGTCCACTGACAACAACAAACGTACGAGATTTTCATGCACTTCAGCAACAAGTCATGCTGTGCTTTAAAAAAAGAAGGGCATCTCTAACTCTTTCAAGTCTTGCAACATAATTTATCACCCCTCTTACATACAACGCTTTTCATAGTGTTAATGATTAATCATGATTCCTATTAGTAATGAGGCCTATTTGGTTCATTTATTTAAATGTGTAACATTTAAATTTCTTAAAATGTCTTTATTTTTGTATTTTGTTTAGTTGTGTAGATACAGTATCCCAAATGTTTCCAACAGTGTTCAAACCAGACTAATTCATAATTTTATTGAAGCTAAACATGTTTCATTCGGTCACATGTCGCTAACGTCCACAGTAACACGAGCCAGAGAGTGAGAAAAGTGGTCTGTCAACGTGACTGAGTACAAATAAAACCTTTAAACATTTCCTTGTCTGTAAATGTTTCTGCCTATTCGTCCGGTAGGTTTTCATCTGCAGTGATGGCTGTTAAACAATAAAATAAACAGTTTCCATAATTCCACACCTCTTTACAGCATCATTAATCAATTTCTTTATTGTTTTAATAAAGTCCTGTATCGTGCATTTTTCTTCTTTGAGTCAAACTAAGGTCAGTTCAAGGACAGTTCAATACTTAATTGCTGAGGAGCCCCTTTAAACATGATTGCGTGCGTGATAATGTGCAAAGTGAGAGTATTTTTCCTCTGTAGTAACTGTGACGACCTTTTCACTCTATCGTCTCCGCAGAGTTGAGGACAGAAACGACCCGATGTTTCAAAAGATGCGGCGTTACATTAAAGCTTTCTCCAGAGAGGATGAAAAGGAAGAGAAGACTGACACAACAAAGGGGTCGAGCTCAGGAACCCCGAGGCTCAGACCTAAAAACAGAGGAGCTTTTAACAACAGGAGGTCTCTGACAGGGTGGCAGATGATTCGCCACAGCGCTCTGGGTTTGGAAATGGGGCAGGAGGAACTGGACGAGGACCAGGACATTAAATACGTCTAGAAAGAGATTCTACCTGAGCCTGAGGTGGACACTCTGAGGCCTTTCATCATTTCACAGACCTCAACACACATGAGCGTGACCTAAAGTGTTGATAGAGATCAACAAACAAACTTGTAAGACAAGGACTCAACTGGCTCAATCCATCCATATATAGTCAACGGTGCAATTACTTCTGCAGTATTATGCTATAGGGAAGAGTGCGGTATTTTTTATAGCAATGTAGAAAACAAGTAGTGGTTTTATGCCAAGCTTTAACACAGAGAAACCCAGACATCGAACTTATTATGTAGTTTTATGAATGTTTTTATATAAGAATAAAAACTCATTAAATGCAACAGACTGGCCTTTATTTATAAAGATATTCACCTGCAGTACAAAGAATCTTACAGTGTATGAGAGCAGAGCAGCCTGATTAGTGCTTATAATTACTTATAAGCATAATGAACAGGTTAGAATACAAAAATAGGCAATTCAGTACTACTAGAAAATAATTTACAAAAATCTAAACAAACAGCTAAACATCATTCAATATAAAACTACTTTCTTAGAAACTACTTAAAAACTACTATCTCAGAAGCTACTAGTCATTCTTTGCTGAGTGCTGAAGTGTGAAGTGGACAGAGACATGATTTGAAATGTTATTGCAGAGCTGGTGCATGTTGACAGAGTTTTGACTTTCTCATTCACTCTGTTATTGAAGAGACGGGTGCCTTCAGAGATGCAGCTGGCAGATGAAGTAGGTGTATGACTGGCAGGAAGCTGTGATCCAGTTCCTGTCAGCCGGCTGGTTACTGTTGAGCATCGCACATCCCCTGTTTGAAGTTCCTCCCCAATAACTGCAAACAAAAGGAAATATTACTGATTATCACTAGAGACCATAAATCCAGGTGTTGTAATAAATATACAAACATACACATTTAAACCACTTTATGAGCTACCTGTACAATCTGAAAAAAAAAATAATGCAACTGTGACTTTACAAAGTTCATAATTTTGACTTCTTCCTGGGGTTTTGTGGTTTTATTATATATATATATTTAATGAGCACTGAGTTAATAGTTAGTTGTGGTCAGAGGTGTTTCCGATATCCATTCCACTTTAGTGTTCATAAATGAGATGGTCATTAAAATGGGAACATCTCTCGGTGTAATTTGGTTGAGTCAACACCACCTTAAACTTACATATGACCTGAGTAATAAACATAAAACTGAGTTTTCACATTTACAATGTCACGAAACATTATGAACCACGTGAAGGTTTTATCATTGCTGTTTTTTCGGCTTTCATAAAGTCATACCAAATGAGTGTTAAATACAAGAAGCAATTCTCCTTCTTATTCAGAACATTTTCAGACAAAAAAACTTTTTGAAAAAGCACTTAAAAAAAATAAAAACAAAAAAACACAACAAAACTGATAAAATGTAACAACATCCCAACGGCTACACTGAAAATCAGTCAGGTACTTTTGTAAGTTAATCTCCAAAAATCACCTGTTTCCCAGTGCAGTATTGTTGACCCAGGTCCAGACGTCATTGTACTGTTTCAGCCCGATCCAGTATTTCAGTCTCCCTTCCAAGGTCAGAAAGGTCTGGAAGACAAAACACCACTGATATTTAAAAAAATCATACTGTGTGAAACATAAATATGTTTTTAACTGCTTGGTTATGCTTCAGCATCGGGGCAGGATGTAAAATCAGATCAACCTGAACAGTCGAGTTGTTAACAATAGCCAGGGTTCCTCCTCTAGCGGTGCAGTTCTTCTGGCTCTCCTCCCAGTTC
>JAUZTA010000030.1:9690948-9701383 GCA_034780835.1 Ctenochaetus striatus | reverse complement strand
ATAGATAATAAATACAATAAATTAATGTTAAATAACCTAGTGACCCTGTTAGACAGAGAAGATTAGTGTGTTTTTCAAAACTCGTGCTTCTCATGTTATGCCTTCAAGCAGGATAAACCTGAACCTTTTAGCTTCTGCCTCTGCTTTTCCCTTGCTTCTCCACCTCTTCTTATCTCCACCCACTACCTATAACCACAACACAATGACGCAGTTTCTAAAGTAATGCAATGTTTTGAAAACCTGGGGCTTAAAGTGTCCATCAGCAGATGTCTGCCTTAGATTTTGAATTGTTTGGTTGATATAAACACATCTCAAACCTTTCAGACAGGAAACAGAGGAAGTAACAAGAAGATTGTGTGCGATTAAAACTGCCTGTGCGCAAAACCAAATGATGACTTAATTTACAGGTTGTTTCCACAGTGGGCAATCAAGACCCAAGAATGTCAACTTGATTAGAGGATTAAATGAAAATAAATCGGCTATACTGATTGATTGGCAAAAATAAGACAGAAATTATTCATGAAAGCCAAAGGACAGGATATTATGTGGCTTTCTGAAAACTGATTTGAGCAGGGAAACAGCATCTCTTATCATCCATCTTCTCTCTTTACCTGATGTAGAAAATATTCTGGTCCTGCGGTCTCTTGCAACACCTTGCTCTTCTTCCTCTTCTATAGCCTCTCCTTTTCTTCTTTCAGTGGTTTTGCGGATTCCCCTTCTTCGTAATCGAGCTTTGGGACCCAGATCTCGGAAACTGCAGCTGCTCTTCAGAGTCCCCCTTTTTACTTTCTGCTCTGCCGCCCCCTCTTTGTCATCCACCTCAGCTTCCTCCCCCACCCTCATCATCCCCACCTCCTCCTCTACGGGTGGCCTCTCTTCAGGCTCCTCTACCTGCCTTTCTTCTTCTGTTTCACCCATTCTGTCTTGTACCTCTTGGCCCTCACCCTCACTAGAGGGAATGTGGGGGTCATACCCAGTTTCACAATTAAGAGTTGGGCAGCTGCTTGGCTTGTACAGTGTATTGCTTACAGATAAATACATCTCCACCTCCTTCTCTCTTCTTGCTTCTATTTCAATTTCTGATAACTTAACCTCGTCACTTGCCTTCTCTCTAATTTTTTCATTTGCATCTGGCTCAGTGTCTTTGTCCATAATGTGATCCTCCTTCCCTTCTGTGTCTAACAGTGTGTCAGCGTGAGTGTATGTAGCTGTGTCACCATGCATAGCTGAGATATTGTCAGCATGCATGTCAGCTTGGCTCTGCCTCATACCTCTCAATCCCTCCACCTCCGACAGCTCTTCCTCCTCCAGCTCTGGGTCTGAGTGCTGTTCGTCCGTTTCCAGCTTTGCAACAGGCATCTCTCCAGTCTCTTGTGCAACCTCCTCTTGTTGTTTGTCATTCTCGATCGCTGTTGCAGACTTGTTGACCCCTTGGTCTCCCTGTGCCTCTGCATTAGATTCATCTGAAGTCTTTTCTTCTGAGTGTCCCAGAATCTCTCGCACCACATTTTTGGCCCATTTAAGGTGGGGGGCTTGAGAATGACGCTTAGGCTCCTCAGACAAGCTCCATGCCCCACTCATTCGGATCCGAATGGCCTCCACCTCCTCTGGGCTCATTGTTTCGGTGTCAATCGCATCCAAGATGGGTCGAATTTGATCCAGATTTACTTGAGACCAAACAGCAGCGTAGGGATTACTCGGGACTGGTGAAGTTTGCTCCCACTCTCCTTCCACTCCTTCTTTATTTTTCTTTCTCCACTCTACGAGGAGTCTTTCAGTCAGTGAGTCTCTGTTAATGGGCCCTATTTCAACATAGGGTTGCTCCTTTTTGGGCCTCATTCCCCCTCCAGTCTCTGTGTTTTGAGACTCTGATGTCACTCTGTACCTCATGTTCGTCTCAGCTGTTTCTCCAATGTCAGGCCTTTCCTCCCTTGGCATGTCATTCCCACTCTTTCTCTCTGAGTCCTGGTTGTTGATGTTTGGACATTCAATAACTGTATGCTGTGTCGGATGTAGGTCATCCTGAGGTTGCAGAGTGGCGTCATCACTACTACGATGACGACTTTCTAAATTTGGGTTGTCTCCTTCCCCACCCTTTTTCCAATTAACTTGTGATGATGAATTCTCACTGGCTTTTGATCTGGGCAACGTTTGCCCAACCACACAGAAGACGTACTTTTTCTGATTTTCAGTCATCTGGTCATCGACTGCCTCCTCCTTTCCCACCGTCCATTCCTCTTCCCTCTCCTCGTCTCCCTCACGCTCTTTGAAGACAACAGGTGAGGGGTCATTATATGCAACTCCACCTTCCCAGAACTCCTGACAGTCCTCAAACTCCTCCTCCTCATCTTCCTCTCTTTCATCCTCCTCGTCTCCGTTGCTGGACACGGTCACAAAGCCTTCCTCTCCCGACAGCATTCGGTCTTGCTCTTGCTTCCACCCCGTTTCACTTCCTCCTTCACTCTCAGAGCGAGCCCAAGAATCGCTCCCACCCTCTTCCTCTCTGTCACTGTCCTCTGTGTTATCTGTCACGTTCTCTCTTTCTGCATCCCTCTGCCGGCTTCCCTTCATCCCTCCATCACTGTCAGACAGATGTTCCTTCCCTCCTTTATCTGTTTCTCTCCAGACTTCACCCACCTCCTCTCCGTCTACACTTACACCCTCTGACTCCCTCTCTGAACCTCCCCTGTGTTTATTTCTTCCTCCACGTCTTCCTCTGTGACTGCTTTGGTCCAAATATCTCTCATCTGGTGCCTCTTTTGCTCTATGTCCCTCTCTTTTCCACTCAGCCTGAGACTCCATACTCCTCTCTTCTTCTCTTCTCTTCTCGTTTTCCCTTGTGTGACTCTCCCTGGTTACAACTTCGTCTTTACTATTTTTGCCCCTCTGTGGCTCTAACCACATCCTTCTCTGCTCTGGCACACTGCCTCTTGTATCGCCTTTATCTCTCTCTTGTCTCTCACTTCTTTTATGCTCCCTTTGACTTCTTTCAGCAGCTCTCTCTGGATTTCTCTGTTCTTCTACATCTCTGTCACTTTCAGTAGTGCTCCACTCTCCGCTGCTCTGGGCTTGCGGCTTCACCCTGTGAGTCGTCTCATTCAGGGATCGACTGCTTCTGTCTGTTGAATCATCCCACCTCGAATCTGCCTCTCTCTCCTTTGGTTCCCTGCCTCTCCTCTGCTTGTTCTCTCTATATCTACCATAGTCTCTCCTGTCATCTTTTATGTCTCTCGTGCTTTCCTTCCACCTTTCTCTCTCTCTGTCTGCCTCACCCCTGTCAAACTCTCTGTACCTCTCCCTATCACTCTCCGCTCCCCTCCTCTTAGATCGGTCCGCTTCTCTTTCTCTGTCCTGGTCTCTGTATCTCAACCTGTCCTCTTCCTTGTGTCCTCTCCTATCTCGAATTCTGTCCCCCTCCGTTTTGCCTTTGTTTTCCCCCTCACTTCTACTGTGTTGATATGTCAACTCCTCCCTTTGTCTGTCCCTCTCTCTCTCCCTCCTCAGCTCCCTCTCCTCACTGTCTCCCTCACTCCTGGTGTCCCTCCTTCCCTCTCTCCTCTGTGCCTTTTCCCTCTCCCTCCTATCTGAGTAGATCTCTCTTTCTCTGTCTCTTCTGTGCGGAGAAGGCACCCTGGCCTCTCTATTTCCCATGTTAGGCCTTGGCTTTTCTCTTTTTCTAGCTGCTTCCCACTCTCTTTCATCCCAAGAATCACCCACTTCTCTTCGTCTGACGTCAGACTCATAATATCTTTCCCTCTGTCTTGATTTCTCATCTTCTAAGGGTCTTCGTCCAGGGATTTTTCCCTCTTCTTTTGCCCTGCTTCGAATCTCATCTCTGTCCCTCTCTCTGTACATTTCCCTCTGCCATGCCCTCTCTCTGTCTCTGTCTCTGTCTCTCTCTCTGTCTTTGTCTCTGTCTCTCTCTCTGTCTCTGTCTCTCTCTCTGTCTCTGTCTCTGTCTCTCTCTCTGTCCCTGTCTCTGTCTCTCTCTCTGTCCCTGTCTCTGTCTCTATCCCTGTCTCTGTCCCTGTCATCTGTCTCTACTCTTTGTTGCCTCTCTCTCTGCCTCCTTTCCCCTCTCTCTGCAGCCAGATCAGCAGTTGCTGTCATCCTTCTGCCATGATCTCCACTGTTCTTTCTCATTCTAGGAAATGTGTCGCCTTTCTTCATCCCCCTCCCCATGTCTCTCTCAGTCTCTCTCTCTTCATTTGACAGTGGCCTCCCATTTTTGCCCCAGTCATCCTCTTGTCTCCTCTCTCTCTCCCTCCAATCTCTGTCTCCTTCTCTCAATCGGGGTCCGGGGGCTCGCTCTCTTTCGTGGTATTTCTCCCGTGAGTCCAAATCTTTGTATCTTGCTTTGTCCCTCATTTTATCTGTCTCTCTTTCTCTCCTCCAGTTGTCCTCTCGGTTGCCATCTCTCTCTCGCTCAGACTTGGCTGTCATTGCTGGCCTGGGACTTGGATCCCGGGAGATTTCTCCACCTGACTGAAGCCTGCGGTCAGATGTGTTTATGTTAGAAAAAGTGTCAAGGAGGGTAGAGCTGGGCCTTTTGGTCCCCATAGTATCATAATTTGGAGAACCTAGAAGACAGTAACAACCCACATCATCAGTTTAGAATCAATCATCAAGTGTCAATATTGTAATTGGGGACAAATCACTGGTATATATAAATTAAGCAGCCTTGCAAACATTGACATAGCAAGTTATTGTCAAAGAGTTAAAAATATTTTGAAAAAATGCATTTCACGTAAGTTACTGCTACCTTTAGAAACACTGAAAAGCTGTGTTACTTAATTTGTTTTATTGCACTAAATTGCAACATTTGTACTTTGGAGCTCAAAGCTGTGTGATATTTCAAGTCTATGTAGTTTTAGAGTAACCCTACAGGATAAAGGAATATGCAGGCCTGAGAAATGGTGACACCCTTACAGTTTTCTAAGAATGCAGCACGGTCCTGCAAAGCACCGCATACAGAAACACGTCTTTCAGAAAGTAAGGGCCTGTGACACATAGGCATGGCATGTAACATGTAAACCACAACTAAGCCAGATCTAAATCTGTGTCCAAACCAGAGGCAATATACAGAAGAGCTGATCTAAAATCCACGAGAAAACAGCGGAACAACTCACCTGAATGTAGTGTGCTGGGGAGATCTGCGGTCTCCCCCCAGTCCAGCTCAGCTCAAAAGCATGGGATTGCACAACACAAAAGAATTCATTCCTTGTATTTAAATAATCTAGGTGACAGTGCAAATGTCCTCCTTTTCTTAAAATAGATCAATCTTTATCTTTTTCTCTCAATATTTAAACTCCTGTGAAAAACCTTAATGTTTATGCCTGAGTTCTCCTTGCTTTTCCTTCTGGCTGCCTTTCTCTTTTCACCTCCCCTCCTTCCTCAAATTCCCAAACAAGTCTCAACAGATTGACACTTATCTTTCCCCTCCTCCTTTTTTCTCTCTTCTCTCTCTCAGTCGCTGTTGCTGAACAGGGAGATCTGTAATAAATCAAACTTAAGTGTGTCCACTACTTCAGTCCTTTCCCCTTCCCTCTACTGACGACAGGATCGCCTGTGTGAAAAACCTCTGGCAAAAATAAAGTACACAACTCTTCCCTCTCTCCTGCCCCATTCTTCTCTCGCAAAACACAGGAAGTACACCTCCTTGCTAACTCTGTCTTGCAGCACCGATTGGTTGATATGGAGAGGCAGGGTGTGTCTGCACACAACACATAACAGGCAGGTAAGGCAAAGGCTATGATAAAACAAGGGAGAGTGGGGGGAGGGGAGATAGAAGTGAGGATTGAGAGCGCACATACATGGTTTAAAAGCTCACTGGGGCCTATAAAAACTTCCCAACATTCCTCTGAGAGACTGCAAAAGGAGAGAAAATATGAAACACAAACTCTCTTTTTTTTATTTTTAGTTAACAAGACAGACTATTACAGTAGAGAAAAACAAGGGAGGGGCTAGGATGACATGTGAATAATTTGTTCAACAGTGACTCTTAAACTACATTGATTGACTGCTGAAGTCACCTGAAACGTAATTAACATAACCAAATAACGACATTAAAACTTGCATTCAAATTTGCTTGTTCACTTGTTTTAATGCACAGCTTGAACACAGGTTTTACTTTACTTTGATTTCACTTACTTGTTAATATATATAATGTACATTCTCATTCAGATAGGAACCTAGTTTGTTTTAGGCATCTTTAACTCAAAGTAAAGCATTTAATAATTTTATATTTTAAGCCATGAGTTTATTACGTAGGCCAACTCCTTGCCATCATTGCAATTAATCCTCTCTTTGTGAGTGTTACAATGATTATTCTTTTTGGGATTATTTTTGATGATGTGCTGTCAAATTGCATTGTGTTCTGCATTGTATATTTTTTCCACTCCATTTTTTTAAATGAGGACAACAGTTTCAACTAGTGTCACCACATAGACCTGCATTTTAGTGTCTATTGCTAACCCTTTATTTTTAAGGAACAGATTGCCATTAAAGGGGTATATGCTCTTTCCCTCTCTCACTTATAGTCTTATGAGAAGATTGACTCCACTCTCTTGTCTGTGCAGTAGCAATCAGCAGGTTAGCTCAACTTATCATTAACACAAGAAGCGGGAGGAGAAAGCTACTCTGGTTATATACCAAATCTACCAACTAACACCTTTTGAATTCTTGTCAGAATTCAATTGTCAGAACTCTTGTCACATGAAGTCTTTGCAACTGTTTCTTTGTGAACAAGGCTGATGCATTAAATAAGAGCAACTAAGCCAGTGTTCTGTCACGTAAATTTAAGATAACAGTGAGCAAACACAGAGGCTACTAAAGAAGGTGTATCATCTTTCCCCCTATCATTGAGTAATGATTAAAGGGATGGGCATGTTTTAGGCAAATCTCCCTGATAAAACTCTACAGGTTAAAGGTTGTCTTGTATTCAAATTCATGATGATAAGTTTGAAGGATGAGGTTCAGACTGCTGTATAAAAAGCCTGGTGTAGCTATCAGTTGGTGCTGATGCATTTAAAATGTTGATTTAATTGCAGCAGAATATTGGAAATACTAGTACTCTCTCGTCAGACCTGATATAAATGTATCTGCCTAACATTTAAGTTGCACCAGAGCAGAATGTTTTACACACAAGGCCATGGTTCCTACATAGTCAAATACACACATTCATAACATAACACCAAGTGTCAACACCATAACAAAGCATCTGTCAAAAAGTGTGTTAGTTCAGCCTGGTGTGAGGGAACCTAAACTACAGTTATAAGGGGTCAAGGATGACACCAAGTGCAAGGCATATTTTGGTCCTAGACAAAAGTTTACATAAAACAGTTTATTTGATTAGGTGACATCATTACCAACAATACCATCAATAAATATCTTCATTATTGTTAATAAAGTCATCCCAAGTATAATAAAAATGTATACAAGTTAGGGCTAGAATGATCACATTACGCCTTAAGTTTTACATTAACCATAATCTGATATTTGATTTATGCTATTATTATTTTTAAAAACCACTATTACATGAATGATATAAATCCAGCTGCATCTAGAAATGCATTTTATTAAATGATAATTAAGAAAAAGATTCAGCGATTTGTGTAACGTTGACAGAAGTACGTGTTTTTTAATATAAACACAGATAAAACTACAGGTATGCCATATTTGAGCTTTTCTTTGCCTAATTTAACTGTAGAAGTCTCTGGTCACGTGATGCGGGTGTATGGGGATTCAGCGGCCGCTCATTGGTGGCGCTCCGCTTGGTGGGTCACATGAGCGCGTGTGTTTAGTTTCACTTCCGCACTCCGCTGCTGTCCGTAGGCTGCTAGCCTCTTGGATACCAAGTCACACATTTAGAGGAAAAGCGAGTTAATTGCCCAGGACAGAAAACCGGGCAGATAATAACGTATATTTAAAAGTCCTGGTTACATACGGGTTTACTTAATTTTTTTCAGGAACAACAAAACAGCAGCTTTATTGTAGACGAAGTAAACCAGGAAGCGAAGTTAGCGTGAGGAAGCTCACTACATCATCAACTGACCACATTTAAAATACTGTCTGTTTGTTAAACTGTAAACAACATAGACGCCTTTTCCCCATTGATTTCAGTAGAAGAAGTCATGAAGGTAGGTGCCTGTATAGCCAGTAGTTAAACTTTGCTAAGCTTGTCAGAGGGGTATTTGCAACTGACTTCCTCATAAAAACTTACTGCCTCGTGCGGAGATAACAGACATCTTGCATGAACATGCTGTAAATTTCGCAAAGTAATGCAAACAGCGTTAAAATGTGCTGGTGCAAAGATTAGTCAACACAGGTTGTATCCTGATTTCCTGTCCTTAAATATCAGACAACAATAAAAAAAGTTTCCTTTATCGTGTCTTCCTATAATTGTTTTCTCTTCATGAGCCACTTAAATTAGCAAGCTGAAGTTGCTTACAGTTAACAAGAGATATATGCAGTTTAAAATCCGCCACCTTAATTTTTTATTTTTTAAGAGGAAGTGACCCATATGGATGAATTCCTAGATCTTTTTAGATTTAATTTATTTTTATTGTATATTTTCGGGTAGTAGTGAGAAATAGTCATGTTTGTTTTTTAGTGATTCATTGAATGTAACACCTGACAAATCAAAGTATTTAATCAGACTGATGAAAAAGCCATATTAAGACCTTAAACATAAAGATTGTTTTCATTACAGATTTATAAGCAAATTCTTTTCTCAATTATTTAATTCATAATCAGTGAAAATTGTCCGTTTTAATGTCTCAGCACTAAAAGTAACTTGTTTGGTTCAGTAAATCCAAGTAATAGTAATATAGGCATTTTTAAAAAATGCATTTTTGAGTGAAAAGACTGAAATGATTAATCGGTCGTTAAAAAATGTCCCTGGTCTCTACCCAATTGACTTTTTGGTAAATTAAGTTAACTTAGCTCTAAAAATACCACATTACCACTGTAGTAAAAATGGTACGGAAAATTCTCTACTGGTAGACAGTTTGTATTATCTCACATTGTTCACAAATAAATTATATGTTTTATACGTGAGTACTGATAAATCATGATTTTTAAAATATTTTTTTATTTCATTTATTAAATTTTTGCCAGGTGGTCAGTGGTCAGACTGGAGGGTCCTTCCTGGTGTGGACCCTGGCTGTTCAGCTGGTCCTGTGTTGGAGTGTGGTGTACTCCACGGACAGCACCAAAAACTGCAAACTGCTCTCTGAGTCTGAGCCTGAACGCAAAGTCCTTAAGCGTCTAGAGCCTCTTGCCAATACAAAGTAAGAGTTGTCTCAATGGTGTGCCTGTACATTCATTGCCTTTAATATATTGTTTGATTATTTTTTTACTTTACCTCTAATCAGTTAGGAAATTAGCCATAGTGTTAAAAGCATTTTGTCTCATTGTCCTCATTATCCATACAGTACTGAACTCACCATGTCTTTTACACATATTACTAATTATCTCCTGGGATTTGTTCCTGTTTTGACAGCTTTACAGTAGAGACCAAGGATGGAGAAGACAAATACAAATATGTGTTCCAGTTGTGTGGAGATGCAGGCGGTGCTCAAGGTGCTGGGGTTATTCAAAAATATGGCAATAAAACAACAGTGATCGGCCTGTATAATTCAACAGAGGCAATTGGAGGAAGTAAGTCTTCTTAATATTTAAGAATTTAACCCTAATGTAATCTGACTTTGTTTTGAGCAAATGCTTGTGGCATGTGTGAGATTGTTAACCATTTTGAGAACTTGAGTTGGGGAACTGCATTATGTTTTGAGACCAACTTAAAGACCAAAAAGCACTGTTTACAGTTCATTTTTAAATAACTCTAAAGCTGTAGATCATGTTTTTTTTAGTCTGTTTCTACACAGTTTTGACACTTTACTGCCTCACAGGTGACTGGGTGATGTTGATATACAGAAACGGCGATGCATATCATGAGCACTGCCTTAAGGAAAAGAGAAAAGCCCTTATCATGATCTCTTGCAACAGATCTGGGAAAATGGTAAGATCACCAGATTTGAGAATGAACATGTTAGTTTACCTTATATTTGACCAGAGTAGTATGAATAATGCAATAGGTTGTGTTGGTGAGGGTGTGTTGTGTCAGGCACTAGCGTCAAGATGAAATATGATCAAGGCATCTTCAAGTATCACATAATACACACACACACCCACACACAACCACAAGTGTTGTTCTTCATCTTGGTGATAGTGAGATAAACTGGAAAAATATCTCAGAATACATCACCTATACAGGTCTGAACTAGACCTAAATAAACTTGGGCAATGTGGCAGCCTCATGTAAATGAAGCCTGAACATCTTGATTGCCCCCCGGTGACTGCCTGTAGTACTGGTCATAAATCCTGCCCCCATAGATTAGCAGATAGGAAATGCGTCAAACTAAAAGTTAACTTCCAA
>JAUZTA010000030.1:9648885-9662999 GCA_034780835.1 Ctenochaetus striatus | reverse complement strand
ATAATGTTTTGTAAAAATAAAAGGGCAAAAATAGAAATACAGGGGTAAAATACGGGTATTCATAAATTTTACTCCAGTAAATTAGCTCAATAAATTGTAATGCTACATTAGAGCATTTTCGATCACATATCTTAATGTTGGCACGATTTTAGAGTTATTACATGCCATTAGGAGGAATTCAGATTATGTTTAGCACTGACAGACCATCCTCTATGAGTTGAATGGTTCTCTATTAGTTAACTGTGTGTGTCAATCTTGAAAGCGCTTCTTAACAATTGGCCAACTTGTAAGAGATTCAAATTCAAATGCCCTTGAATTTAATAACTTTACAGTATTTTCATTTCGGATAACCCCCGTCGAAAAGAGACGAGGTAATTGGAGCCTTGCAACGTCAGTCAGAAGTTCATGCTCTAATTGGTCAAAGGCCAAAACAACCAAACAACGACCGGCGCAGCCCCGCCCACTCCTGTTGCAGTGGCGGATACCCGCGGAAGTTGGATCGTAGAGAGTGCAAGTGAGTGTCAGATGGTGTTAATTTGCGTGAAATAGTGTTAAAAGCGTCGACATTATTTCCGGACAGTCCGGTGTTTTATTACAGAAAAAGAGCAACGATAAGAAGCAGGTCTCTCAGGAACTATATTTTACCATTTGTAATCCAAGAAAAAAGGTGTAATTCGAAGTGAGCTAACGTTGGTTAGCTAGTTAGCATTGGCAATCAGTCATCGACCTTTAAATGTATTTTACTTTAACTTAACTCCTCCTTGCATCGTGACTTTATAAAGTATGATAACACAAGGTTGCACCTTTATTAATGTCTTCGCAAACGCATTAACTAGTTGTTTCTTGTGTACATCTGCATTGTTCAGCTAGCATTTATGTCGGGTATTTTGATGGCTTAAAAGTATACAACTAACATCTGTAATTCAGAAGTTTATTTTGAGATTATACACTAACTTTGATATAATCGAGAAAGGCCCACAGCAGTTAAAAGCAAAACTATACTTCCCTCGCTGCTACCTGCACAAAATTGAAAACAGTGCGTCCTGTCGTAACACTGCTGGAGTGGATTATATGGCTAGTCACATCGTTACAACGTTACTTATATGTGATTTAACTGCAGAGGACTGACAGATTACGTGTTTTGTTGCCTGTCCTGTACCCAGTCTGTTGGAGCAAAATGTTGGAGTGTGGCATGCTGGAGCGGGACAGTCGTGCTCTCAAGAGACGCTCTGCTATTCTGTGCAAACAGCTAGTTGTGGATGAACTGCTCATTCAGTCCTTACAGGCAGATGACATCCTAACAGAGAGCATGGCAGAGAGCATCATGGTATGTGAACACTGTTGTATACGGAATTCTCTGTTAATAAGCATTGACTGTTATCCAGAGGCATTGTTAGGATCGTAGAAATACTTCAGCCTTCAAGGAAAAATGCACAGTTTTTAGGTAAAATAATTATGAGATGTGATCATTTTATTTTCATTATTAAATAGAAGGATGATGAATGTTTATTTAAGCGTGTATTGAAAATGGCTTTTTAAAGTCCTTCGAAATTCACTCTCCTCCATAAAGACATTCAGAGGAAAGCAGTGGTAAATAAAGAGAATGTTAAAATGCACTGCTCACTAATAATAGAAATATTGTTTTGAAAATGCGCACCTAGGAAATTTTCCAGAAGCCACTGCTATTAGCAATCAGTCAGCTGACTGTCGAGGAACAAATATTTTATCTGACTGTTCAGATCAGTCCCACATAGTTAAACACAGAAAAATCATCAAATAAAAGATTGCCAACAATGTGGTGTTCAGTTTTTAAGCAATTCCATATAAATGCAAGACAGACATTGCTAATGACTACCTAAGCTTCTCCCATCTATAAAACAGCATCTGGCTAAATGTATGGTATTTAGGCAGATCTCAGTAATATTTAACTATTGAGAGTCAGCAGTAGCTGTGGTTGGCTAACAAAAATCATGTATTTAGATGTGTAAAAATAGTAAATCGAGTGTATTATTTGATTCAGTCTTTGCCATTAATTTTATATTTTTCTGATCTCCTCCTTTTAAGGCTGAGCAAACATCTCAGAAAAGAAGCTGGCGCTTATTGCTACTCTTACCCAAGCGAGGGCCCAGAGCCTTTAGCAGCTTCTGCTCAGCTCTGCAAGAAACCGAGCAGCATCACCTGTACGACCTGCTCACACAGTCACCAGAAAAGGATGGCAAAGACACACATGCAGAGGTGAGAGTGCACCACATCAAACATCACCCCACACACAATACAAAGCTGCAGTGTACACAGCTGATCATCACTGGACAGTTTTCTGCTCGTAGAGTATTCAGCCTGAGAAAGAGCCAGAGGGAGAGCTAGGGCGACTCATCATGCAGAAAACAAAAATGAAGAAAGAGGGAAGCAGAGTATTTTTAATCCCTCAGCCACAATTACTGTTACTACTCATTGTCACTGTTTACATTTTCAAAACTCTTAGACAGAACAAAGGCTAATATTCAGAGAACTCAGTGTCGATGATTATGTCTTTCATGAGATTTCATAACTGTCAGCTCAATTATACATGCTTACAGTTCAACGAAAAAGTTACACTTCTTAGATAGCAGTATGCTCTAGTACATGGTCTTCTTCAGACATCTTCAATAAACAGGAAATAAAAGAGTAAGGAGAGCAGCACCTCATCAGGCCTGACTCTCAGACATTTTCCTGCACAGACAGATGATTTTGCCCAGTCAGTGAGGAAAACAGGAAGACTAAGAGACAGAGGACAAAGAAAACAGGAAGAGATAAGTGACAGATGTCAGTATCACTGACCACATCCATCTTGTGCTCGATAGCCAGATGGCCTGCAAAGGTTGGGTTAGTTACACAGTGTCACAGCGGACAAGAGATTCCTTAATAGTCATGATTTTAGTTGTCATATTCCCACAACAAACAACAGCTGCTGCCAAAGCAAATGACAAATTCTTCATTATCCGCCTTCTTTCTTTCATGTGAAGTACCTGATTATTTGTCATAAATAATTTGAGTGTGACTTTAAATTTCAGAGATTTGTGGACTCTTCTCTTTCTCATCCCACCCAAGAGGGAATTGCTGCTAAAAGAGCAAGGACACATGGTGAGTGGTATTGCAGTGTACCCTGTATTCAGGATAAAATAGCTTTCTCTTGTTGTCATTTCTTTTTCTATGTTCATGAACTGTTGTCCAGTTTAAACGCACGGGTATTTGAATATATGTGAACAAAAACATTGTGTTACCTAGGAGAGTTCATTCTGCATGAATTGTTTCTTATGTCATCACATCAGTGGGAGAATTGCAGGGGTGTAGTTGCTCCAGTGTTGGGCTGCTGTCTCTACCTCCAGGCGTCACACCCCAAGAGTGACTCATTCACAGCATTGTAGAACAAAGTTTTCATGTCGCACTGCTGCTGGTGTGAGCACGCAGTGATGAGAAAACTTTGCATCAGCAATTCATCTGGTATCAAGCTGAGTTTAACACTGCGATTGTGTGTCTCTTTTTGTGTGTGTGGCAGACTCCATGGAGTTTAGTCTAGATGCAGATAGTCCCATCAACACTCCTGTACTCCCGTGCACTCCTGACTTTTACCTCTCTCACTGCCAGCAGGTAACATACTTCTCTTCAGCAGGTCAGCTCAACAGGTTTGCAGTAATTTACTTAGTTATGTTTTACCTGTGGGCTTCTTTAGAAATACCTGTGTTTAGTGTCACACAATGTATCTGGATATACAATATATAGCACTAAATAAAAAGTTGTTTACAAGCAAGATGTTAAAGCCCATACAGAAATATATTTTTTGCAGATATTTGATGTTGATATGTTATTTTGTACTCACTGATCAATTCTTGCTTCCTCTGTTACCTTACTTAGCTGTTTGTTTCTCTCTTTTTTTACACTCCAGTCTTACAGAATGAATTCATCCCCTCGTGGATTTGCTTTGGTGATCAGTAACGTGACCTTTGATCCTTGTGGTGCCCCTGACCTTGACCCAAGGAAGGGAGGTGAGGTTGATGATGAGGTCCTCAGGAAGGTCTTCACAGAGCTGGACTACCTGGTTACAGTCCACAGAGACCTCACTGCTCAGGTGATGCACAAACAGAGGCAGGTTCAATGTGTAATCACAAGGTGTTATCTGAAATACAAACAATCCATCTCATTTACTTGACAAAGCCAGAAAAAAGAAAATGTAAGTTAGAGGGAACTAAGGTTTGACCTTGAATCATGTGTTTTGTTCTTTTGTTGAAAAGGTGCTTTCAGTCCATAGCTTGTTTAGCAGTTGTGTTTAACTCAGGTCCCTTTTGACAGTGCTGTTCAATGTAACTTTTATCACAAAACAAACTCACATTTTAGTCACTCAGCTCAGTCTAATAAATGAAAATGAGGAATACAAACATTTTCTGTGTGACCACATGGTCGCTTTACTAACCTGTTTGGTAATAAAAAAGTAACTTACAAACAGAAACTTCTAATTCTTTGTGTAGGGCATGAAGACGTGCATTGAGAACTTTTGCCGACGGCCAGACCACCGGACAGTGGACAGCTGTGTGGTGTGTCTGCTGTCTCACGGAGTGGAAGGAGCTATATATGGCACAGACGGACAGCTCCTTCAGGTGTGTTTTGTGGATGGTGTTCTGTGTTGATGTACATAATGCCGTTCAAGATGCAAACCCCTTTTTGGACATTAAATGTGTGATATCTGTTTTTTGGTTAATTTTAGTTGGACTGGGTGTTCGAGGCCTTTGACAATGCACACTGTCCCCTGCTGCAAAACAAGCCAAAGATGTTTTTCATCCAGGCCTGCAGAGGAGGTATAGCTCTCTTTTTTTTTTCAAAATTTTTATCAGGGATGTCACAACAGTTGGTAAAATTGTTCAATCAATATTCAAATCTACATATCGATAAACACATTACAGTAATTTTCATTGTAGCCATGTATGAAAATCTATCTTGAATTTAAATGAATTTAACTACATTATGGTTCCATCACCCTTTATTGAGAGTATGGCCTCACACAAGGTCACCTATTGAGTGAGGAGCTTATTTGTCTAGGAGGTTCTCAGATCACAGCCATTGCTCCTTCAGATAAGATGGTCAAGGCTTCTGCTAAGGTTGCCCCTGGGTGCTTTACAGTGAAAATGTTCAGAGCATATGCAATTTCTTTTAGAAAGCACTAGAGCACACTTGTCAGGGATCATAACACACAATTCTAAACGAGCAGTGATACCAGTATGTTAAATTGGCAGCAACATAATTAAAACTTTTAATGTGAGAGAAAAAGTAGGCACCAGCCTGTCCCTCAGCATGTCCAGATGTGGACTGTTCTCCCCTTTCTGGCCTCTAGGAAAAGTAACCCAGGTGACAGCCATCCATCAGTTGCACGAATTCTAATGCTGTGGGTGGTGTCATAATTTGTCAAATTTAAATGTCATGTCGTAGAATAGAAAGTAATGCATTAGTAGTACTATTATGGTTCATCAGCATGTGATTAATCAGTGAGTTGAGCAGGCTCCCAGCTAATTAGTCTGTCTCTGTAATGGAGGTTATGGTCTGACTCCAGGGCTTATGACGCCCCTGACAATTCCTCAGACCCCTCAGCAGCAGTCAAAATTACTGTCACACACTCCAAAGCTCCACCACAGGTGTGCTGATGAAACGCCATTAGATGTGGTTTGAGGCTGCCTCTGCAAAGAGCTTTAGTCAAAACCTGAAATTAGTTTGTTCCAGTATTCATGAAAATCCTGTCAAAAATTATGCAGTTTAACAATTTGCCTTGCAAAGTTAAAGCTTGCAGAAATAATTTGCAAAAATGAGTAAAAGTTTTTTGTTTTTTATGCAAATTACCAATGTTGGGTTTCAGAGATTATTTTTTGCATCCTGTTTTTAAAATGATCCTTTGCTTGTGCTTATGAGATCATTTCCTTAGCCTTTTGATTTATCAAAACTTGTCACCCATGTTGCAAGTTTTTACCATAGCTGCAGTCAAGGCACCTTTAAATTGGATCCAAGATTAGTTCTCCTTAATTTGAAATGTCTTGTCTTCCAGAGGAGATGGACTGTGGCGTGGAGCAGATAGATGGGCCAACAAGGACCTGCTCACCAAGCTGTGAGCAGCGGGACGCTGGGAGGGAAGGACAGGGGGATGCAGACTCCAGACAAAGGAGGGACATGGGCAGGCCCAGGATTAAACTGCCACAGCGGTCTGACATGATCTGTGGCTATGCATCTCTCAAAGGTCAGAGAATTTGTAAGTTTTTCTCTTTTGCTATTCTGGGATCTGAATTGCTATTTAACTGAAGAGTAAAACATAAAAAACAGAATCAGGAAAATTAATGCAGCAGTAGAGCTTTACAGAAATCTATGGAAAAAGACTTTGTTAAGAGATAGCTGCATCTCAACCTCCCAAAACGATTCAGTGGAAATAAGTAATAAAGTAAACTTTGTTTAAAAAGGGCTTTTGAAACCCAAGGTCCAGTTATAGAAGTTTTAGAGTTATTCATTTAATAACATTTAAACATTAATACTTTAATAATTAAACACTAGTCTTTGTCGTCCTGCATCTCATACTGATGTATTAAGCTTTTATTGTTCGATCACTTCTTCTTCAAGGCACAGCAGCCATGAGGAACACCAAAAGAGGATCCTGGTTTATCCAAGAACTCAACACAGCACTCCGCCTCAGTGCCAAAGACACACACCTTGCAGACATCCTAGTGCAGGTAAACAAAAAATGCCCCGTACTTTCATATTCTGCATTCACAGAGTAAAATGTGCTTTTTTATGTTGTGAAATTTTTTAAGACATACTTTAATCATCCTATATCTTTCTTTTTCTGTGTAAAGGTCAACAGGCATATCAAGGAGCGTGAGGGTTACGCTCCTGGCACCGCCCACCATCGCTGCAAAGAGATGTCGGAGTTCACCAGCTCATTGTGCAAAGACCTCTTCCTTTTCCCCAAGTACCAGCCCCAGTATTGAAATGCAAATATGCTCATGCACAAGTTATTACACATACCATTCCTTGAAATGAAGCCTCTCAATAACAACTACTGCCACACACTCACACATTCCCCCGATACAACTTCACAACCAAACAAGATTTATTCATTCATATTTTCTGTAAAAATACTGTTTCCTTAAACCCACAGACACACACATACATTCTAGGGAAAGACTGATTATCGGCGCTGATATTCGGCATTTTGACGCATATCGGCATAAAACTGGGTTATTTTGGCTCCGACGCAGTTGCACCTCTCTGTCTGCAGTCACTACTATGTCTCCAGTATTGTCCCACCCACAGCACCATCTGATTGGTCACATGCAGTGCCACGGCACAGGTAACAGCCAATCAGCAGTGATGAAGCTGCTGTGCATGCACAGTGCTCACACACACGGCAGAGAGGAGAAAGTTTTGCCCAGTGGAGAAGCTTCAGAGAGCAGAACAGAATGAATATCGGCTCCAAATATCGATTATCGGCCTCCTTGACTACTCATGATCCGTACTGGTATCGGCCCTGAAAAAACCATATCGGTCTATCTCTAATACATTCCCACACACACGAACGCTCACACACAGACACATACTTACACCCCTGTAAATCTCTGAAGTGGAAAAGGAAGAAAGCTTATGGTAATCTACATGTACTCAGAAATGGGCAATGTTTTAGCATAAAACTTACTCATGTATGTGTGTCTGTGTCTATGCCAGTTAGAGGGTTTAGAAGTTAATCCATTTTAGTCAAAGACGGCATTGTGGGTTTAAATGTCGTTGTTTTTGTTTTCTAACTGCACAGCTACTTTGAGGTCTCACTTTTTAAAATGTATTTTGTACACAGATCTATTTTTGTGGCTTTATTTTGTATGAAAATGTTTTATAAGCCCATTTTGTTTATGTGTATATAAAGTTTATAATGACTTGTGACCATTTCTTGTTTTTATAGTGACAGGCAGGGGGCAGCACAGTCAAGACAGAGGCATTTCATAGCCTGTCTTTCTTCAATATTATTTGACAGTTATTCTGCAGTTAAAAACCATCTTTACTCTCATTATTGCAGGCAATTTTACTTCATTTACAGTCAGCTACAGTTATGATTAAACGGTAAAGTTTTTCCAGCTTCTCATAGAAGAAGTTCACATTTCTTTCTCACATACTTTGCCTTTTGAAGAGGAATAACACCTCTAGGGCAGCTTTAAAACAAGATCTTGTATCGTTTCATTTATGTTTTTCACTTTTGTGGGTGAAATTTAAATCAGGAAAATTCAGCTTTTAAGCTTCATAAAAGCACTCTGTAAATTTCACCTTCTCAGCTGTGTTACTGTAGATCTGTCCAGATCAGAGTGGTGGGCTGCCAGGGGACTTTGGTGCTACTTGTGGGGTCATATACCTAAAGTATGAACTCTAACCTTTCGGCTTACTTAGACTGCTAATAGTGTTTCTCCTGCTGTGGGAGCTTTTTTTACTGTATCTAATACAGTAAAGACAAATCATGTATTTCTTGTCTTCCTTAAACTATATGCAATTTTCTACAGAAGCCTTTGTCATACGATCATGATCTGTTAGAATTTTTTTTTAACTTTGAGCTTTTACAATATACTGTATTGCTTTTGCACCCACACACAGAAAAATCAATTTCTGAAGGCTGCGTGAGCATTGACATTTCCCAGAAAGGCTTTGACCAGGCAAAGTGTGTTTAGTCACAACAGTGTTGTAGTGAAGAAAAAAGAAAATATGATCAAAAAGTATTGATTGTTAACCATTTGTATACAGTAATTCATTTAAGCTCTGTATGAGGTGCCTGTAGTAGAGTTACCCTGATCTGGAAGGTGCTCACTCCTCTTTTCCTTTGGGTTTTGTAATTAGGAAATATATTTAAAAAAGAAAAATATTGGAGTGCTATACAAGGGTAACTCTCCTGCAGGGTGAGAAGTTTTGAAGGTCAATGCTTGCTTTAAGGCTCTGCTGAGGTGTATGTGTGGGTGGCAGGGAGAGATTTTAATTCTGTCAACACCAATTACTGCCAAATGTTCTATACAATAAACAGTCCATGTTTTTTAAACAAGACAAGCGTTTGTTGTTTCTTACTGTATGTGTTTTTTACACATACTTATGTGCATGAGTGTATCTACATATTGTTTGTACATATATTTAGGCTGAATCCTGCACTGTGAGTGTGAGGCCTCTGCATGAATGTTGCTCCTGTGCATGCTCCACTTTATTTGATCCTCCTTGTTGCTGTGTTTGTGTGTGTTGTTCCCGGCAGCCGTCTTCTCCGTTCTCAGGTATAGTATAACTGACTCCCAACCATTCCGCTGTGCTCAGGTCTCTCCATGCTGTGATTGGGATGTATGTATCCTCTCGCACTGCCTGTTGCCCAGTGATAATGTTCTTCGTGTATCAGATAAAGTCCCAGCCAGCTGTCCACAGTCATTCTCCTTCGACACACGCACTCGACGGCAGTCAGAGAAACACATTACTCTCTGGCCTCCGTTGTAGCTGTGAGATTAGGCTGTTATGCGCTGGCGTGTGGACCACAAAGCAGGGCGGGGTTAAGAGGGATCTATCTGTGTCTGTGTGTCTTTATGCCTGTCATAATGGCGGTCTATCTCACCAGCCTGAGAGTAGGAGCGAGGGGACAAGTTGGAGTTGTTAAGATTAACTCGTCTGAGTGGGATGTTGCCCCTCTGGGGGTGCAGGACAGTTGCGGTCTACCAAGAAAACCAGTGAGTTCTTGGATGATTGACGCGCAGCACATATTCACTTTGCCCCCATCCTGCATTAGCTCCTCTAGATGTCTAAAACTGCTGGAGAGGTTAAGCAATATGGAGATCACTTTACTGTCTTTTACGGTGGGTCATGCAAGTAGTTTCAGGGTGGGCGTCTTTTTACCCGGGGAGGTCGCAATAAGAGGGTTTTTTTTTTCTCGTCTCCCTAAGGGAGGACTGTCACAGCATGTGAGTGTTATGGGGATTGCCTTGCATCATTGGCTGATTAGGTGTGAGCTGTCATAGCGGTGTCGTGTGCACCTTCCTGCTCACGTTGCAGGGGCAACCCTATGGGGGGTGCCCCTCCAACACCCACAACCAGCCCCCCTGTCCAAACAAGAACAGTCCATCCAAACACACACACACACACACACACATGTAATGGCCGGCTGGCAGAGAGGGGGCTGCTAAGGGCAACAAGTTGTGTGTATGTGTGTGTGTGTGTTATTAGGTGTCTGCAGTTCTAATAAAGGAAAGCGCTGCGTCCTTCACTGCCTCATCAGATGGCTTTGCTCTGCTTTGTCCGCCTGTCTGATTTCTGTCTGTGCGTCTGTCAGGTCCGCAGGGGAGCTGGATGGCTCGCAGCCTCTGGATCATCTGGAGAAGAGCGCAGTTGGGAAGGACATTATCTGCGTCTTTTTGATTTTGTGCAACAAGTGTGTTCAAGAATGAGTTTAAAGGAGATCGAGGAACTTAAGAAAATGTCTGTATGTTTATTTGACCTGGTGTGAAGTTTGTATACTTAGAAGAGAGGGTGAGTGTGTGCGTTTCTGTATGGTGTTGCCCACACCACTGGAAATGCTGGGGTGTCCAGCAAGGTTATTTTTGGATCAGTGACAGCGTGTCAATGGCTGCAGATGCATCGCAAAGGAAGGCTCTTAGATACCAACAGACCCTGGTAGGTCTATCCTAAATCTTCCTTTACCTGCATGCCTGTCTGCTGTCCTGTCTGTTTCTTAGATGTTATTTCTGTTCTCCTTGTTCCATGCCTCTCAACTTGCTTCTCCCCCATATCTCCATCAGCTCACCTGCCACTAATTTTGTTCCAACCATCCTTTACTTCCCTGGCTCTCTCATCTCTACCTTTCAAGACTTTTTTTTTCACAACTTCCCTCTGGTTTTTGTCCTCCATATCCTTTCTTGCCCATCAGCAGTGCTCTCCCTGTCTCTTCCTCCATTCTTGCTACTTCTCTTAACACGATTTCTGCATCTTAATGTTGCATTATTAGTACAGCCCTCAAACAGATTCACAGTCTCCACTGCTTTCACACTGCCCACGCAGTGAAACACTGAGTGAAGGCGATAAGCGGAAAGTCATCCCTGCAATAATCAAGGATTTTATTAATTTTGACAACAGTCTCCTAATGAGTCTTGCATTCAAGTTTAATTGTTTTTGGTGCATTTCTTCCCTGTGACCTCATCTGTCTTCTATCTGTACTTCTCCTCAAGCTGCAGCCTTGTAAAGTCGTTGCTGCTTTCATGTGGATATAAATACCTATATACAGGAAACCTGAGCAGACAGGTTGGACATACATGTTTAGATGAAGTCCTGTCACTATATCCTCTGGTTCATCTGTAAGACAGTCATTCAGAATGACGGTAATTCCTCCCTGAAGCATCATGTCTTTTTTTTACTGTTTCATTTGATCATATCTGCTTTGTGAACATAGCAGCAGAGTTGAATGTGAATTATAAGACAGATACACGAGCAGCTGGGGCATGTATATATGTGTTAGAGCAGCTTGAGCAACTGACAAAGTGAGGAGGAGCAGTGATAGTGCCTTTTCCTTCCTCTCTTCTCCTCTGAGACGATGGACCATTGCCCAGAACCTCCAACTCTTAGCCCTTGTGGAGCCCCTCGGTGGTCCCACAGGTCAGATATAAATAAGAAATCTCAATTAACAACACTATTTAAAGGCTTAATGCCCCTCTGCAAAGTCTCACATCTCTCAGGTGTGAAGGCTGTGATGGTGTCTTTGTGTGTGTAAGAGAGGAAATTAGAGCCTTGAAGGATTTAAGGAGTTTATGTGTAGAGCTGTTAATAGACTGTCCTAATATAATTTGTTTATTGATCAGCAGCAGGAAAAGGCAATTGACAGTATATTTTCAGGTTGATGGTTTAGCTGGTTAAATCTTCAAGGATGTAAACTAATGCAGCGACACAACAACTTATTTCCTTTTTCCGCTATGTGTTACAGTTAAAGTGGCCACATTTTCATTTTAAAAGTGAAAGTGTTTTAGAAGTTAAGGTTCCATATAACTGCTTTTAAAAAATGTATGGACCTGCCTCACACTGAAATATGGTCCTTAAGTTTAAGGTTCAGCTTAGTATTGCACAATTAAATGCTGTTGTATAAATAATTGAATAAGGAAATTAAATAAGAATTGACTGAATAAAAGTAAAAATGAGAACAAGAAATAGAACAAGATGGAATGAATATAACAGCTATCACTTTACAGGTTTGTAATACTTTTCCTGAAAAGAACTGTTATTTCATAGTTTTATAGTAAAGAAAAGCTTACAGAAAGAAAATGTACACTGAATGATTGTTTAATTATCATAAAATATTATTCTCCTTGTGTGTTAAAAATTAATTTCAATTGTTAACTTTTTTTTTTTACTTTTTTGAATCACTAACCGACTAAATGATGTTAATATTACTAATTACCTGTAATCACTAAATTAGACATTTTTCATTTTTCCCCTCTCATTAATACATACTGTTTTACACTTTGGGTCACAAAGTTTTGTCTTGCTTCTCACTCTGACATCTTCATTTGTAATAAAGACGTTGTTGACTGCGAGAATTCAGCATGTTGTTTTTCCATAATGTGTCTTTATGTGTTTGTATTTTGTATGTGTCTGTTACTTATAAATTATCTAGAAATTACAAAACCATAAAACAAGGATCACATCAAAGACAGTTTTTACATCAACAGCCCAGTTTTTTACATGGACGTCAACAAATTATTGCTTGCCTGGTTTGTAAAGTTGTGTTAATTGCTTCCAAGTCACACGGCTGTTGTTGAACCTTGACCTTACTAAAGAGGAAGCACCCTCTGTGGTCTTGTGTCACACTGACAGACAGACACACTCCTGCGGGGTGGCCGGGGCAGATAGCAGCATGTGTGCATACTGTATGTCTGTGGTTGCTTTGATACAGCTGGTCGTGTGTTACAATTTATTTGATGCGTGTGGTTAAAACTGAGGTTGTGTGAGGAGACGAGTCTCGATCTGTGAGATTGTCAACAGCAGTGAAATAGATCTCATAAGTCTCAGATGTTACAGGCTACTAAAAGGGATAATGTTCACCTGCTACATGTCTTGCAGACGGGAATGACTGGGATGTAGATGATTAAGCCATTAAATTTCATATGATATTGCAGTCACTTAATATGTTTTTTCTATTATGGAGGTGGCAATAATGTAATAATAATACGACTAGGAGCAACATCAGTAGTTACAAGTTGAAAAGCCATGTTTATGTTGCGAAACAGCGTCAATAACTTGTCATTGTTTTTGCGTAAAGGTTAAAGCCCTCCATCTGTCCATGCAAAAGGCCTCCTGGGAGAGATGGGGCCGAAAGAGAGATAAACAGCGTGAGAGAGGGAGAGGTGTGGAGAAGTGTGTCAGTGAGCATTGGGTCACACTGCTGCTAAATTTATCCACGAGTAAGGTTTCATCTCAGGGGTGGGGGTTGGATGGATGGGGACATGGGGTGGTGAGGGGGAAAGTTTAGGAGGGAAGAGTGAGGGAGAAAGGTGAAAGGCTGCACACAAGGGTTCAGGCAGAGGTGAGACGGCTTGGAAAACAAATCACAAGAAAATCTGTGGGTGGCATTCGGGAACAAAAAATCTAATTTCTAGTGCATTTTAAGGCCTTAGAGAGCCCCAACAGTAAAAAAAAAAGAAACAAAACTTATACTGAGTTTACAATAAGATTTAAATTCCAAAAAGCATCTAAATGTGTTTAACATATTAGAGCAAAATTAAATGAAAAACCTCAAAAAACAGTTTGCTTCTTGTGTCCACACAGAAACCATCTCATCTTTGTCGTCTGTGGAGTCAGAATCCTGGTTAGAGCTGCTGTACAAATCACTTTAGCATTATATGCACTGTCATTAAGCTAACCTCCTCTGTGCCCATTTTAGCGCTGCTCGTTTCAAGTGTGGTTAAAAATATGACAGATGAAATATTTCTGTATGTTGCATTAAAACACAGATTGCAATCGCAAGATTAAGCGAAAATCTCGTTATCACAGCAGAATTATTTCTGAGAGAGTTTGATAGAGTTAGACTAAAATAATAATGTGAACACTGATCATATTAGTGG
>JAUZTA010000030.1:9638605-9648692 GCA_034780835.1 Ctenochaetus striatus | reverse complement strand
TATTAGTGGTGAACGAGGGGTTCAAGGGGCTGACCAAGTGATAGACCTTTTTCCCAGCAGACATTTTGTCGAGAAGCAGGACAAGCGCAGGTGTGATTAATAACATTAATGATGACTGCATTCTATTTTGGTGTGCAAGTTTCTGGGGCCCTGGTGTTAAACATGTTAGCTCACTGGAGTTGCTTACTAGGACAGAGCAGTGATTAATGTTATCAAAGACACCTGTGCTTTTTCCTGCAATGACAAGGCAAAGTGTCTGCTGTGAAAAAAGCATTACATCAGCTCTGGTTTGGTTAAGAGTACAGCCCAAATGATATAAAAGCAAGTTGAATTTACCACTGACGCTTGCTCCAAATGAGTAGCTGTGGTCAAACAGTATACTGATGTTGGCTGTAAGACAGAGAAAAGGTATAAACTGGATTAAATTAAATCAGGTTCAAAGCATTTGACAGATTTAAGGTATGGTGTTTCCAATACATATTTGCAGAAATGCACCAAACAAATGTTTTATAGGCTACATTTAATTTGTGCGTCTCTTTATTTGTCATTTAAATGATTACAACTTAGTCACCTTTATTGTAAAATCTATTGTTGTATTTAAATATCTAGCCACAGCACAGATTTTTCAGTAAAGTGTACTGACTGACAACCAAATCTGAGCATTTGCTGCCAGAAACATTTCTTTAAGCACAAAAACAGATGTTAGGCCAAAACAACATGCTAAGTGAATGCTGTACCGAAGCCCAGTCAGGCTTAAGGAAAGCATGTTATCTATGCTGAAGGCACTTAAAGTACAGTTTAGTACTGTCCACAATATCCCACACAGTGTTAATATGGTTATAGTCTCCACTCAGTCAGCAGGTATTTTCATACCTTAAGCTTGTGCCTTGCCTGCCTGGTATCATTTATGACCCTGCTGCAGGAATCTGCTGGACAAACCACCTGACTGAGAATCTACCCCTCTGAATTAAAAGCTGCTGACAATTTATTGTCAAGCCTCAAGTGTCTGTATTAACCTCCACTGCTTTGCCCTTTGTGTGTGTATATGTGTGTATGTGCTGCATGGACCATACCTGTCAGTCATTGGGTCCACACTGTATGGAGGCAGGTAGCAGATACGGTCTGTGTCCGTCACACTGGCAAGGACAGGAAAGGACAGATGTAAGACAAAGATATCCAGAACGGGAATTACAGTATATTAAAGACACGAAAGTAAGTCAGCAACCTGGAGAAGGAGCAGCTGAAAAGATGAGGGAGCGGATCAACACTTTTGAAACAGTTCTGAATATAGATCAGTTTCTGGTAAGGTCTATTTTCTTGCAATTGAAGTGTTATTTCCTTTTAAGGCAGGTAAGTTTTTACAAATACTGATAATTTTATGACTTAAACAAGAGGTAGAGGAAGGCTTCTTTGGTACTGTCTCCTGCTTGTTTACTTTAAACTGTAAATTTCACGGTGAGATATAACTTCTTATGCATTAACCAGCATTACAAGGGATGGATTAGCCTTTACAGCTGTTTTCTTTCTGGATTACTTGGAGTAAATATGAACTGTGGGTTCATGCATAACTCATGTAAGTTTACAGTCTGGTTTGTTTTTCTCTTTTGGCTGTGCCGACATGCCTTAATTAGAACATGACAGCTTGAACAGCGTTTGGACGAGGCATGAAAATGTTATTGTGTTAGTTAATTAGCGGACTCATATGGGGACATGTGAATGTGTATGTGCTGGCTTGAAGGGAGGGTGTGGGAATCAGTGGTTGTTTGGGGGAGGTGGGTGGGGGGGGTAAATCCACTGATCTATCCGTCAGTGAGTGGGTCAGATTATATCATTAACCTTGTGTTATGGGACAAGACTATATTGTTCTAAGGCCTCACCAGACACACACACACACACACACACACACACACAATGTTAATTTAGCACGCTTATAAACATACATGACACAAATTTTGCATGCTTAAAGCCACACGCAAACACACAGATATTTATGAATATGCAGTGCTGACTCCCTCTCATGAGGGATGCAGGAATGTGCTATGATTTTTTTAATTAACTTTCAATGTCACTCTGCCCTTCAACCTAGGCATCTATTAGCAGCTTCACTGTGAGTAAAGCTCTCCCTCTCTTTCCCTCTGCAGGCTTGTTTCTGGTTTTTGTTCACTTTGTTTTTACTTTTGAATTTCTTGTGTTTTACAGTAGTACCACCTTGTTGAATCCTGCTCATAAAGGGCAAATCTCTGAATGCTTTTAAAGGTCTTGGCAGCTCACCAGCATAATTTACCACGGGTTCTGTTTCATAACAAAGCCAAAGAAGGAATGGTTTGCATTTTCATTTTCTTCATCCCACTAGACAGCAATAAGCACAACATGAGGAGCTTGAGCTTTACAGTAGAGCACGAGAATTTACTAACAAGCGGTGCAAGTGTCAGAGACAACTTTCTTGTTTCATAGAGAAAAGAGCTTGAAAACAATAACAGAGGAGGAGGGGGAGGCGGAGGGGTGTGAGAGGGTGATACATCCTTTGGTGCTCTTGATTTGAAGTTTAAAGTTTATTCCACAGCTTGGGAGTCAAACAATGGCAGCAAAGTTCACAAGCGTGTGAAAGTTGGTGAAGTAGTTAGTTGCTGATGTCATGATTTGGCCTTGTGTAGTACAAATGGAAGTACAAGGTCACATAATGACAAAAAGGTAAACACAAGGTTGAGAGATGGAGACAGCAGAGCCACCTGACGTGGATAAATTGCAGCTTTCAATGTCTCTCTCACACTGTCAGTCGTGTGTTTTTCTGTCTTCAGTGGAAAGACAATCATAAGAAAAGCAGTAACTGTCCACCTACAACACAATGGGGTTAGCAAGTTTTTGGACCTTTTTTGCTTTATAAATGACTCAAATGATTAAGTTATTAGTTACCTATTTTTTTTATAACACTGTTGCAACCTCAAAATATGTTTCTAATAATACTGATAACAGAAATATATTTAAAAAGTCAAAAATGACCAAATAATACAGAATAATATACGCTGTACAGCATTTGGTAGGTAGTTTTGTGTGGTTATATTTTTTTTATATTCACTTTTGTATGTACAAGGTTCATACCACAAATTTTATACTTATATAATGGGTGCAGAGAAAAAAAACAACCATAGAGGACAAGAGGAACTCCTTGAAGGGAAACTTCATTGCTCCCCAAGACCACTGCCTCACAAAATTTATTAAGATGCCTCAAATAGGCCTTATGTCACGAGTTGGCATCGTCAAGTCCGAGAGACTTCAAGTTTTAAACTAAAAGTATCCGTCAGTAAGTATTAGAAAGCTTGCCAGCCATTTAAACAACTGTCTTTATTGTTTTTCGAAGCTTACAGCTGAAGCTACATTATCCGCTCCTAGCGACGGCCGGGAGCCAGAGTTGCATTGTGGGTAATTTAACGTGGGCGCCAGAGGAAAAAGAACTTGAGAATGAAAAAGACAATATTTGAAGTCTCTCCATTGTGAGTACAAATCCATCACAGGATAGTAATAAATTAATTGAATAGCTATTCTCTTTTAAAAAAAGAAATTTTAAAATTGCTATTAGAAGTATTAACATAGGTATGACCTAAGCAATGTTTATCAGCTTAACTTAGCTAGTTGGTATTATTAATGTTAGCATAGGACAGTAATGAATTAATTAAATAGCTATACTCTTTAAATAAGCAATTTTAAATTTTCTATTTGAAGTAGTAACGTAATTATAACATCTTAAATATTTCACAACCTAACTTAGTGAGTATTTTAGGTTATTGAATAATGCTAAGAGAGCTAGCTAAATAATGTTAGCTAACAAAATTAATGCCGTGTTGCATGATCAAATTAAGCCACAAAGGTATTTTATTACTATTGAAATAAAAGAACCATTTGTACTCTTGTTCTCTTTGTAAAATTGTCAAGAAAGTAAAAAGCAAGATTTACAAAATATCTAAGACAAATTAAAATTAGCATTAATGCCCAAAAAACGTGATAGTAAGCAGTAATTCATGGACAATGGTGTAAATAAGAGGGATGTTAAAGGCTTGAATACTGCAGAAATACACAAAACAATAAGCACAGATTATGTTGTTAAGCAATTTATTAGAAATCTGATTTTGCAAAAATAACAATTTTCATATTGTTGGACTGTTCGGGTTGTCTTTTTGTGGCAGGACATGGTGTGAGAAGTAAAATGTCTCATTAGCCAACCTTTCTTCCTCAATAAGCTGTAAACGGGTTCCTCTTACTGTCACTGGCTTTGATCACGCCTGGTGCCATGACCTGTTTCATGATGTTGATGGATTGGTGTGCTGGTGTTAATGTGTAGTGCAGTGATGGTGATTGTGTTGTTGAGGTTGTCTGGTGAGTAGGACAGGAGACAGAACAGAAACAGAGCTGCTACCTACCACACCATGCTAAAGGCAGCTGATGAGGAACAGGTAAAGACAGGACCACCAGAGGCTCCATCTGGTCAGATGGTGGAGGTTGAATTTTTTTTATTCTCCGCGGCCACTAATTCATGTATTGTCTTTGTATTCTTGTCTTTTCTATTTTATCATCATTAGTTATCTTAATGAACAAGTTTATATACTTTGATTAATTTTATTTTTTTAATAATAGCTTTAATGGGATGTTTATACAGCTGGATGCAGTGTGACTGTTTGGGGTTCATGCTAAGTTAATTTAGTTAATTTCTATCTTTACTACAATTTGTCATGTCTTCGTCTTAAAACACAACTTGCTCTTTTTAAATTTGCAGTTATTCTCTCTCTCCTTTAATTTTTAAGTTAGCTCAAAGTTTGAATTATATGCATAGTGTCTTCTGGTTTTGCAGTGTATGAGAGGTTAATGTGAGATCAAATCTAAAAGAATTAAGTATAAAAAAAGCAATCATAAGAAGTCAAAACTTTAATAGATTATACAGCATAGTTTGCATTTTATTCTGTGCATATCCTTTACACAGTAGAAACAAAGACAATAGATATGATTTTAGTCAGACAATCACTGCAGATAATTAATTTAGCTTATGAGAAATAGCCAAAAACACACATAAAGAGAGATATTCAACCATTTATTTGAATTGGCCAATAAATCAAAACTAACAATGGTGGTTTGCATTTCTTGGTAACTCTATCACTGGTCCACTGTTGACTCAGGAATCATAAAACAGCATAAGTACATGGATAATGCAACAAACACTTGTTGCAGTAGCGCCCATTTAACTGTTAGCAGTGCAGCATTGTTCTGAATAACAGTTTGTGGTTTGTAGTGTTTAGCGAGGTTAAAATAACTTGCTACGTGATTTAGAGGCATTGGAAGTTTAACAGTGCAACTGCAGGCCACCTGCTACGTGGTTTATTTATGTATCAATTATAAACTTCTATATCAGTCACTTTGTCATGTGGTTGTAGTGACTCATGTATTACAGTGGACTGGTTATGTAAAGCTGTTTTTGTGCACTTGCGCTGAAGAAAATCTTAGCAAGATGAGATTACATTAACTCATTATGACAAACTGTAAATGTTAATCTCATTTCCACTTGAGATAAGATTGTAGATTGTTGTTGTATCTTCATTGTAATATCGGTGGACATAATTATGGGCAGTTTGCAAACTCTTGTTCAGCTCCTCTGGCCCTGGGTCTCATGGCTGGATGTGTCAGCTCTCCTTTCTTGTGTGAACATGAGACAGAAATGTGTGGCAGGCAGCCCTCCTTATGATTTAGCCTCTTGCTCTTGCTGTGAAGTGGGATGCATGTGATCTGTAGTTTTCGGTTGCACATCGTAGCTGCATCTGGATTTGAAGTGTTTCACAGCTTCTATGGTTTTAACGAGTGCGGTGCAAACTGATCACACTGGATCACAAGAGTGTCGTATTTTCTGACCGGGTGCGTGTGTGTGTGTGTGTGTGTTTGTGTCATTGTGTGTGTGTGCAAGTGGTTATAGGTGTAAAGCACAGACATAGTCGGAAGGGGAAGATGTGGAATGTCTGCTCTCTTCCTCTGGCTTTTCTCCAACCCCTGCCTCCTCTCAGGGAGGGGTTTTTCCGATATCTATGCCCGTTTTGTCTATTTCTGTCAGCCAGGGTATTCAGGTTGGTGTGTATCCCTTACACTCACGCCACACATTCCCCATCTCTTTCTCGTTATCTCAAGACTCCTCACAGTAGTTTATCCCTCTCCCAAGTCTCAGTTGTCAAAAGTATTTCTCCTTCTGCGTCCTCTCTTCTTTTCTCTTCACTCCTTTCTGGCATCTTTTTTCTTTATGAGAAATTATGAGACATACGGTGAATTAATTACTTCTTTAACTTTTGGTGTTTGTTTCTTTTGGTTACAGCTGTACGGGGAGTACAGGGAGCAGCTGGGAAACTTTGCCCGACGGGAGGCTGCTCGTTTGCTGACAGAGAGACAATGGAGGCGACAGGCAGGGGACAACACCGTAGCCTTCGCCCGCAAAGGGCATGGGCGGCGGCATCACCATCATCATCATCATCCTGTGACCTTGGAGTCGCATCACAGTCACGCCTCTTCCACGAAAAAGCCTCGTCCCTACTCCAAATGCCAAGGTGACCAGTTGTTCTGCTTAAACTTGCTCATTCTCATGCTTTAGAAAGTGTATTTAAGAACGGGCCAATTGCAGTAACAGTTTCCATGGTCATGCTTTAGTGGTTGCAAGGACACCCTTATGTGGTAACCAGGAAACAGAGGTGCAGCATAACAAAATACCTTAACCTTATCTTACTCTCACAATTCTTAGCCGCTGGCAGTTTGCATTATTTTTTTCTTTTTCTGCAGAACCAACACTGCATTCTAGATAGAGCAACATTTATCTGATGTCTTCAGTTACTGGTTACTTAGCACATTATGATTTTACATGCAACACGATGAGCTAATAAAATATGATGCACAGCTGTTTATTAATGCTGCCACACAGAACATAAGGCAGGTGAACTTTTCACGACCTGTACTGGATAATTTAAGACTTCTGAGGTCATGAATTCTCTAATGTGCTCAACTTATAAACCCCCCCCCCCAAAAAATAAAAACTTTTAAATTATGTTTGCTTAAAATTTGAGTCCCCACACAAAAGTCTAAATCCTGCCTCAAACCCTTATTTTTTCATTTTTATAAGTATGGTTACTCCTTAGATTAAGCTTTGACACAACATAAAGCGTTTAGACTTTAAAATATGATGCATTGTAAAAGGTTTAAGTATTCACCGAAAGCACATTAATTGTTAAAATTAGCCAATTTGTGTAGTTGCCACAACAGTAAAATACTGCTTACATATTTATGCATTAGCATAAAAGATCAAAAGATTATAATATAACAACATAACCATATAAAAGTCACAGTGAGTACTTTATTTTCATGATTAATTGTTCCTAATAGCATTTAAATCATTTTTAATGCACAACCTTAATTTTTTCACTGTGTGGTGTATTTGCTTTTACATAAATGGGAGATCAAAGAAATGCAAACCATTCAGAGCTGTAATGTACCTCTACGATGAGCTATAGCTTCCTCACTGTGTCCATAACCACACTGAGTGAGTGATTCCCTTTCAGGCAATGTTGCAATTACTAAATGCCAGTAATTAAATCCAGAGATAAATGAATCCAAGATGAATCATTAATGTTATCTCTCTGTCCCAGATTGTTTAGCTCGTGTGCGGCGGTACATAGTGACCAAATTGGGGGAGGACTGGATATTTCTTGTTCTTCTGGGACTGACTATGGCTCTGGTGAGCTGGAGTATGGACTACGCCAGCGCCAAGAGCCTGCAAGGTAACATGGGTTAAAGGTCCTAGAAATTATTATTGTCAGATTTGCATCTCAGATACACAAGATTCCTGTTTCTGCTGTCTGTAATTATTCACTTTATACTCCTGTGTGTAATGTGCTATTTCTGTCCTATTTTCTCTTTCCATTTCTCTCAATTCTTTATCTTTCAGCATATAAGTGGATACATGGGGAGCTTAAGGGCAATGTGCTGCTCCAGTACCTCGCCTGGGTCACCTATCCCATGATCCTTGTCATGTTTGCCTCGCTCTTCTGTCACCTGGTTTCCCCACAAGCAATCGGTAAGCTCTCCAGCACCCGTCAGCCTCTATTTTTCTCTCTTAGGTCTGTTTTTTCTCTTTTTACCTAGTGTTATTTGTGCTTTAGTTGTAGGATATTAGCATTTTTACCACTCTTTCAATGTTAACTGCACTCACCATCTTTGTGCCCAGATATGTAGTCTCTTTTTCAATCTCTTTTTTGTGTTGTCTACAGGTTCTGGTATTCCTGAGTTGAAAACCATCCTGAGAGGAGTAGTGCTGAAGGAATATCTGACTCTTAAAGCCTTCATCGCAAAAGTCATTGGACTGACTGCTGGCCTGGGCAGTGGGATGCCAGTGGGCAAAGAAGTAAACAAATCACTTTTCACCTCCTAACTATTTGTTTTTCTCTGTATCTATCACTATCTATTGATCCAGCATCACAACCATCATCCCCCTTCCTCTTTTCTCTTTCTACAACACTCTTTCTGCTTTGCTTCAAAGCTTGGAGGATAATAAATCATCTTCTGTCACGTTTTTCCCCTCCTTCCTCTCCCTCTTCTCACGGGATTGTAGCAAATTATTCAAGTCCACAGCAAAGGAGCACATTCGTTTTCCCTATTACTGTGGCGGGGCAACTGTCAAATCCAGCAATTATACAGTGATTTATCTGTTCTGATACACATGTCCCAGTTTAGAGTCCTTGTTTTACAGACAATAGTAAGTGTCTGTGCAGACAGTTTTACATATCACTCATCTGTGATTTCATCCTGTCACCTCCAGGGCCCATTTGTCCACATCGCAAGTATCTGTGCTGCAGTGCTAAGCCGATTCATGTCCATCTTCTCCGGAGTCTATGAGGTAAGCTGAGGCCCTGACCAAATCAGACTACACTACCCACAATCCTGATGTCATCGCTGACCAAAGATAATGCACTTATCAGAACTTAACTTTACCATCATAACTTGCTTTTTTGTTATCTTTGGTACAGGGTCCCCACAGAATCTGAAATCTTAAATATGTATCATATAAACTGTATGATACTGTATAAAAATGTTGTCTGTAACCAAAGATCCACTAGCTTTTCTGGAGCTTATTTTTTAACGATACTGCCCGCTTACTCAGTTGATGAAGTTTGAGATGTTTCGTTGCTCATAACTTTCTAACGGCAGAACGGTAAGTTTAGTACGGAAAATATGAGTAGCACCACTTTGCAAGCAGGGCAACACCTTAAAGCTGGTCACAGTTGATTCTATGCATGAACGCCTGTGCAGTGTACGTTATCCTTGATTATGCTGCCACCTAGTGTCAAGGTATGTACAAATCTCTTCCATGAGGTGACGTAATGATTTCCGGGAACTCAGCCAATCAGCTGCCAGTAGCAGAGTCGGTTTGAAATTGAAGCGGGCGATGGCGGAAGCGACGAAGGGACAATAATAAACAAAAGCACCTCTGTTCGCCTGGACGCAGCTTGTTTTTTATTCGAGAGGGTTAATGTTTACTTTTAAGGGACTGAGCTGTACTTGTGCCGGTCTTTTGTAGGTTTCATGTGATGTATTGCATTAGAAAACGCTAGAGTAACCGGAGCAGAGTTGCCGTTAGTTAGCTAACCCTAGCGCATTTTAACGTCGCAGTTTTTAGTAACGTTAGCCTACTGCCATGTCGTTATTTAGCGTGCAAGCGAGGAAGCATACTGCTTACTATGACCATCTAATGTCAACCTCCACGTCCAGGACACCGGGCAGAGAGCGCCTGGCGGAGCGAAAAGCTACAGACGCGACACTTGGAAAAAGTGAGATAACATCTGGAGACTCTGCGTGTGAAGACAGCAGGTCATCGGACAAAAGCCGTCAGGTGAACAGGACTTATGTCATCTCTGCGCTGTCAAAAAGTGGCAGCGGACAGCACACTCCTTATCGTGCCAGGCTTACTCTGCAGAGGAGGTCAAAGAGGAAGTCTCAAACAGCGGAGAATACGATGGTTGAAAGCAGCCAGAATAGCACGCCAGCTCCGGAGAAGAGGCTGACCCTGCAGCGCAGG
>JAUZTA010000030.1:9598676-9611383 GCA_034780835.1 Ctenochaetus striatus | reverse complement strand
AGATGTCAGTGTTGTGTCGAACGGTATCTGATGCTGCAGACAGACAGGGGACCGAGGCTAAAAAGAGGCAGGGGTTGTGTGTATTTGTGTGTGTGTGTGTGGGAGGCAGACAAGCAGCAGCTCCTGCCACATCATTCCTCTCGATCAGCTGGACTGACACTAACTAGGCTTGGGACACGGGTGGGTTCCTGGCTGTGCTAAAATGTTTTCACCTTCCTGTCGATATGCAATGACATTCAAGGCTGCAAAACAAAAGCTGGAAAAATCCCACCGGCCTCCAACATTTACATCCTTTCAGACTGTAATTTTCTTGAACTTAGGCTCTTTTTTTTTCCTGGCATGTCACAAAGGCAGTCGTGTCTCTTTGACACATTGCACTGTAAACAGCTGTGGTCACAGAAATATCCAGATCATTTGCTTAAGGGCAAAGTCTGACCCTGTCGGCACCACTGAAGTTTCTTAATTAAATGTAATATCTTGGCACCAGACACAGAACAAAGAATCTGCTGTGCCCCGGTCAAGATAAAGTCTGGCATTTAACCCCCATAAAACCCCCACAGCATGATGTTTTTACACTTCAGTTTTTTGTACAGATTAAACAAACAAGACATATAGCTCGTTAATTAGTGAGCTTTAGCGGTGCTGGTAGGATTTTGTTAGCACTCGCTCCAGTTTTTGTTTTAATCTTAGCAAACCAGCTGCTCCCTGTAACAACATATTTAGCACATTGAGTGGGAGAGTTGCTCTAACCTTCTTTAACTCTTCACAAAAAAGTCAAGATGTGCTTTAAGTATTAAAGGTACAAACACTTACTATGTTTATATGTTGTAACTAGTTCCTGTGAAGCTTATTTTAGCTGTATTGTACAGTTTAGTCTGTGACAAATTGTAATGTTTTTATAGCATATTTTTCAATTTTTAGGTGAGATTTTGAACATGGTGTGTATCTAAAGCTGACAAATGTGGCATATTTCCCTCTGATCTGATGTGGATTTTAGTTACTAGTTAGTTATACTTGAATTAATGTACTTATGTACTTAACTTATCACAGCTGGACTGTTAAATGCAAAGAAAGGGTCATTTAATGCTGAGAGACAAAATGAGGGAGCGACTACCAGTGTCCTATTCCATATCTCCATCAGTTACATGCAGCAAGTATCCAGATAACTTGTGTTAATCGATATCAGCCTCTTCCTGATCTTTTCTTCACTCCTTCTTCTTTTTCTTGTAATTCTATTCTTTGCTCCCACTTCCTCGCTCTTTGACACTCGGCTCATCTCTCTCTCTTTCTCCCTCTCGCTCTCTCCACAGGAGTGGGTGTGATGAGAGATTTAACACACTTGAGCGGTTGCGCTGGGCCCCTTGAAGCAGCTTTTCCTGTGTTTTTTTCCAACAGCCCTGACAACGCTAATGTGTGTGTGTGTCTGTGTGTGTGTGTGTGTGTCTGTGTGTGTGTGTGTGTGTGTGTGTGTGTGTGGTTGGTTCTTTCGTCTCTGTAGGAATGAAGGGCATTCTGGGGCACAATGCATAAATAAATGATGAAATCAGTCCACAGTGCATTTACTGAAAAAGTAGAGTTCTCTGCATTTTAGTCCAAAATGGTTCCCTTTCCTGTGTCCTGTCTCAGAGGGATCAGTTTTAGAGGGTGGGATCAGTATAGCAGCAGGAGAAGAGGGGAAAGGAGAGGAAAGAAAAGCAGAGGAGAGGAGGATACAGCGATGGTGTGTAAGAAGTTGGAAGAAGAGAAAGTGATGCCTCTGCTGTTTTGCACTGAGCAGCGACTCTGTCAGATGGACATCAAGCAACAGACGTCATAGCAACACCAATGAGCAACCGAACCAGCGATTGTTCAGTCTTCCAGCTACACCGCCCCAAACCCGCACAGGGAGGTGTAGTGGAAGTTAAGCGACAGACACGGACGTGATATGTGCTAATTCACTAATCTACTAGCATAAGCACTGGCACCTCGAGGGCACCGCAGAGAGCCAGTGGGGTGAGCTGCTGTAGTTCACCACGTAGCTGCCGGTTTTTTTAATCAGCAGCCATGTTGCTTTCCTGAGGTGGAGTGGCTAAAGTCCACTGTCAGAGGAAGTCAACAAGAGGGGCAAATCAGAGGGATTTCTGAAGACTTACCTGCTCCCCATCCTTCTGGACTGGCACCCCATCTGCCGCTGAGAGCAAAGGAAGAGACAAACAGAGAGAGAAGAGAGAAAAAAAACACATTTTTATCTTACTTAACTCTCAGAAGAATCATGAAAAGCTCTTCTTTCACTAAATTAGCGTTCCTACTTCTCATGGATTAAGCTTAGTATGATAGATATTTTCTCTTGTGTACTTCCTTTATTCCCTTACAGGGGAATTTCATCCCATTTAATCATCTTTGTCACTGTACGTCAAAATCCCTACATTCACAGTTTCTAAACACAAATATTAAATAAATACACAAAAATAATAGTTTAACACAGTTTACAACAGCTGGATTAAGTTTTTCCATTAAATTAGATGTATTTTTTTCTTTAGGAACTCAGGCTAACAACTCATTAAACCACATTTAAACAGGGGGGGGATTACTGTCTTTAAAACAAAGCCTTTAACGCTGTTGTTAGAAGAGTTTCGGTTGTACTGGTTGGAACGTAAGCTTTGAAGGATCCCCTAAAAGAAACAAACAAGGTTGTGCCAGTATATTCTCTTCATTATGGGTATTTAAGGTTTGGTTTTTTTCCCCAAAGGAAAACAAATTAATACAGTATGCATAACGTCTTTCCACTTCTAATTTGCATTTGGCACATACTTGAGATTATTTCAGAGTTTGTTAAATTAAGCTAGTACAGTGTCAAATATATTTAATTGATCAAATCAAATGAAAATGCCTGTTTTTAACATTTGACTGGTAACGCATATTCTTTTCTAACAGTCCTCATCAATGTATAAATTGAGATTTTCACCCCAGTTTTACTCTCTAACTTAACTTCTTCGTGGCAAATTAGACTTACTGGACTGGTGTGAATATAAGTGACTGGACCTACTACAAACCCACTTCCAGCAGCACCTCTCCATCACCTCCACGACCTCCACAATGTCCAGGAGATTCAATCACCTGCTTTATTCCTTCACCAGCAGCATCTATTCCCTGGGGGATCCTTAAATAGGCCTCCAGTTTCTCTGCTAATGGAGTCTAATTGCCAAAATCCCTCTCTTCTTAATAACTTTCCTCTACATCTGAGTCACACCTGCATTTTAGTTCACATTTCACTATGAAGAGTCAGTGTCAGATCACACACAAAGCCATCCAGCCAGCATGTTTTGGATGGGAGTCATCTGAAATACTTGCTCTCTGTTGGATAAATGAACATTATTATCCCTCCTATTTCCTGGCTGTCCAAATCCTAATTAAAACATTGGTTTAATTAGAGAGACTGTACTGGTAATGGATTTTAAACACAGCTTCGGTCTCTAGGTGACTGCTCTCTGTATCAGAGGGTCTGTGTGTGCAACTCTCGGAGGGGTTCACTCCTGTATCAGCACTATGTGTGTGTGCGTGTGTGTGTGTGTTTGCATGCGTGCCGCTGAGCCAATCACATTTTTCACAGCTGCATTTCTGGCAATCATGAGCGACTCCTCGGGAGCTCTGAGAAACACAGAGACTTGTCTGCTCTCTGGATGTCCGGTGATGTCTGTGACCCACTGACCCAGTGATTCACAAACATCAGCTCCACTCCGTCTCTGTTGGGCTCTCAGATATTACCCTTCCCTCTGAACTCCATCCAGTCGCATCAGATCACTGCGAGGGCAGGAGACGAGGGACAGACTTCATTCCAGAAAACTGACCCTCCTCACTTGAGCAGGGAAGGGTGTGCAAACTACAAATCAGGGCCGCCTTGTTTCAGTTGTGCAGTTAACTAAGTAATTTTATCCTGGAATCTTCTCATTTCAATGGTATCCTGCTGCATGTGTTGTACAGGTAGAATTGTACAGTATAGAAACAGTCTTTGGTCTTTAATACTTATATTACATCCGGCAGTGATTCAATATTTTTCTCCACTTAACCCACATTTTGTATTTCTCCTGTTGTTGGTGTTTCCCCAAATACCTCTAAGACAAATTAATCTAAAAGGGGATGATTTATATGCTAAAGTCAATTTCTAAGTCACAGGGGGTGGGGTCTATACAGCCTGGAAGATGTCACCTATCTATCTGTGTACCTATCCTAACAGACTGGGGGAATTGAATTCTAGATATTTACAGAGAGGATGTTAACCAACAGTAGGGACATGAAGTCAGGTATCTTTTTCATTATATATGTCTTTCACAATACTTCAGTTTTTAAGTACTGCAACACTAAATTACTAGGGTGTTCCTTTAATTTTGAATATTTGTTGTACATATTTCTAAAACTACTGAAACAGATAAAATGAATCGTTAAATAAAACATCCAAAAACTCTTTTCAACCAATCTTTACTACAGTTTTATGTGAGAGGATACCACTAATACAAAATACAAATTTGTATTATGATGGTTCATAACGTAACACATAAAAATAAAAGGTTGGCAAAGTCTCTGTCAGTAAATTGGCTTTCTATTATTAAGTTTTTTTAGTGCTTAACTGAAGTACAATTGTGACTTTGCTCACTGTTGTTAAAGACTTGACATTTAATGTTGAATCACTGTTTCAGGTTAAAAGCACTTCTTTCTGTGAAACTTAATTGAGGTTGTTTTGGAGAAGAAATGCACTCTATTTTATTTTAAGCAACTTAACAGAGTGTTCTTACCGAGACAGCAGTTGTTAAAGTTACCCCCTGCTCTGCTGCAAGTCCACCTCTTTGCAAAGCTGTGAGAAACTGTGCGAGTGTGAACAAACTTTCCTGAGAAAGAAAACGGTATTTAAAGAAAACACCTGGCATCTGTAACATGGACACATTTGTCTTCTGGCCTCTCTCCACTTAATTTCAGTACATTTTAAGGTTGACTTCAAGGGATTGCTGTTTGCTTGTAAAGAAACTGGTCCAATTCAATATCATCGATCTTTTAAGCCTTTTTGCTGCTTGCAGGTCCCTCAAATCATCAGACATGGGCCTCTCAGTTGTCCCACGCCTTAGCTTAGACTCAGGCCCCTCAGCTGGAACAGCCTGCCCGTTTGAATCAGATCCACCCTGCTGTCGACTCCTTCAAGCCTTGGCTCAAAACACACTTTTATAGATTAGCACTTGAGCCCTGCTGATCTGAATAGACTGCTAGTATGCTGTGTTTGTGTTTTTTCTGTATATTGTTTTTGTCTGGGTTACTGAATGATTCATTTTGGATTTATTATGATCATATCTATATACTGTATTTTGGCCCTGGACAGTGTTTCCATCAGCTGCAGCTGTTTTTAAACATGCTTTACAGACAAAATAAACTCAAATTTTAAAATATAGTCAAGTGCTACATTTACAATTAGTAACAAACTCTTAATGACCTCAGAAGGGTTATTCAGGCACATTGTATTTGTCACACTGTGGAGTGTGGTGTGAGATGGTTATTTATTGGCTGAAATCCGTAAAACAAAGAGATGTCTCATCATCTGCGAGGGCGGGGGGGAGAGTGTCCCAGATTTCTCCCCCATCTGGGTGAAAAATCTGCCCTGCAAACACAAACCGAACATATACACACACCCACACACATTTGGCCTACAGCAACATAAAGCATCGGCCATAGGGACACACACAACGCCTCTCCCTCTCTTCTTCTGTTTCTCCGGCTCTATTTAGTTTCCTAAGTGTCTCCCCTCTCCACCCCTCAGCCTTGTTTGGCCAATTAGTAGATTAGCAGTCACTCTCTCCTAACATGAATCACAATATGGCTCAAGAGCTCTCTGGACTGCAGCAGCACAAACCACCACTAGGAAGCCCTCCACCCTTTCCACAGAAATGGACCAGAAACAGTGTGTGTAGCTTTGTATCTGTATGTACATTATCTAGTGTTGGCAAGCTTGAGTCTCATACGAAATTACATCAAAGCATGTGCTATTTGTGAAGTGAGCCACAAGGGTGTGGAAGTCTTTATGATGCTGTAATTAGTCGGAGTTTTTCCCTCAGAATATCTCCATAGATGATGGATGGGCCGTCATTAACCAGCACCTCAGTAGTTCGTTAAGCCGTGGCACGCTCTGTGTTTCTGCAGTCATGTAGGTGATGCTCTTGGGCTGTAAGCAGCGCGGTAAGCGAATGCGTAATTCTGCTCCCGAGAAGCCAAGCAGGATCCCTCCTTGAGGAAACAGCAACAACAACAGAGCACATGACCAGAGCTCTGAGCCAGCTTTCCATCCCCTGGCGCTCTCCCTCCTCCCCCGCACAAACAGCGGTGCGGCGCCGGATACCCCCCTGCGGTCATAGGGGAGCCAGGCTTAGCTCAGCGGAGGAGAAGGAGCGAGGAGGAGTGAGAGAGGGTGGGGTGGGTAGATTGAGGAGGAGAAAGAAAAAGAGGGAGCAATGCAGCCGGGCGTAACGAACAGCCAAGATCTGCAGCGGCTGCACTGTCAACTCCGGCTCTGACTGTAGTGGCTTGACGGCTCCTGCTGAAGTGGGACGCGTTTGAGCGTCATCTGTCTTTTGTGCTCCCTCTGCCCTGCAGCTACAACGGCGAAAAAAAAACAAAAAAAAAAAAACAGGGGGCTTGTTGCTTGTTTACCGTGACAGCTGCAGTAAGGCTGGTTGGCACGGTGGAGTACCGGCTTGGATGGTAGCCCCTCTTGCAGCGATTTGTGCAGATGCCGGGTTACTGAGCTCCAGAGTTCAGCAAGAACACAGCTGCGGACCAGAGCCCATATGGCAATGAGAGTTTGTTCGAGGAAAATAGAGGAAAGTGTGTCTCAGGACATGATGCACACACATGCAGGGGCTCTGACATACACTTCAACAGACGCTGAAGCACAGCATGAGTTACTGCCATTAATTTGGTGAAATAGCAGTGAGGGTCCGCATGCCTCTGTCATAGGCAGACCTGACACGCCTCATTAATGTGTTTTGGCACGAATGTGGCTGCCATCCTGTGCTGGTCTTCATCACTGATACAGGCTAAATAGGCTACAGCAGTCACTGTTGCATCAACTGTAATAACTAAAAAATACAGCATGTAGTATCTTGGCATCTGCAGCCTAGGATCATAAACCAGACCACTCCCATAAAGAGTGGTAATGACCAGCTTAATATATAATAAAGATTTTGATCTGAGAGGAAAAAAAATCTCTCAATTGAGTGTGTTTAGATGAAGGGAAGAAAACCTGCAGAGGTGGAAAAATCAATCTAGGTAAGTGCACAGACATAATATCTAGGAAATCTTTATTTTCTTGTTCTTATTATTCAAAGGAAACTCCCGTCTTTGAGATTATTGCCCTTTTTTTTCTTTATCAGAACTGGAGCGGTTAGTAGCTGCAGATAACACAGAGACAATCAGCACTGGTTGATGCCGAGCACATCCACAGATGCACATAAATTCACACGCACACTCACACACAGATCAAAAAGTGGGGAATAAAATTCTCTCTCTCACACACAGTTTCAATTTCATAGCACCCACTTTGGCTGAGTCACATTGTTTAAAGAAACACATGCCACCATATGCCCACACACGGGCCTGATCTGCTACATACACATACAGGCTGAAAATGACATGTACAAGGGCATGAACACGTACACACTCATACACATTCAAATCACCTCCTCCTCCTGTAATGATCCACGTTTGTAACCTGGCATCTAGCGACAAGGCAAACCATAATAGCACACATTAGAGAATATGACACAGAGGCACTCACACTCACACACACACACACACACATAAATCTGCAGGTAAAGACCTTATGCTGTTCGTGCTACACTGGAGTCCTTGGATGCATAAGCACGCGCACACACGCACACACACATGCTGACCCACAGTCACACAGGTGAGGGTCAGCAGGTCCCACAGTGTCTCTGAGGTACTACATCACTGAGTCATTCACCTTGAATGCGCTCATGTGTACAAGGCTTTTCCAACCAGGACAGAGGCCAATCAATCAGCCTCCACCTCAGTCTGCCAGATTTGCCGGTTTACAGGGAGACTGCAAATTGGCATATGCTTATATGCTTGGATGTGGTGACCGCCGTTGACTGAATATGTTTGAAGGCATGGTGGAGCAGCAGCGTTGTCTTTTTTTTACATTAAATGACAGGGAATCCCTCTCTGTAATGCAGTGGTAAGAAAACGGTGCTGGGACAACATGTTGAGGCAACAGCATGCCTTTAATGTAATCACACCCACACATCGGCCTACATGCTAGTAAATATAGCAGCAAGGAGCACAAGAGCACGATCAGGCGAGAGGCAGATGTAAACTGGAGGTCATTTGCTGGTCTGTGCACGAACACATAAATATACGTTAATATGCAAACACACAAACAGCAAAGGTTTTTAAATGGTTACTATTTAAAAATATAAAAAACGAGCAACATAATATGTGAGTTTAAGTAAAAAAAACATCTTTTTTCCATTTTAAGACTATTGCATATAAACACGATTTGTTGCAAATCCCTTTTACATTTAATAAATGTTTTAAAAAAACTGATTAAACTGGGGTTGCATGTAAAAGGATTTTCCTGATATTGTACTTGACTACAAAAAGTGGTTTTACACAATCAGTTAGAAAGACAGCTGAAAAATAAAGGTCTTGACATAACTTCACAAACGCTACGTTGAATAACACGAATAAGTTAGAATTCCATGTTTTCTAGTCACTAATAGAGTAGACTCGAATGCTCCATATCAACTCTGTGAAACCGTTGTGAAACCATTAACCGCTGCAAAAATAATCTCAACACAGCTGCTGTGCAAGAACTTTTCTCATATTAAATAGACTAAATTAGCAAAATTTTCATCTAATTCAGGAACTATCCGATCAAAGAACAAACAAACAAGATTATGCATGTGACCCAACATTTGATGCCAGTTTTCAGAACTACCCGAAAAATATGCGCACATACACACACAGATTCAGTCATTAGCGCTTATTGAATCAGTAAGTGGTGTGTCAGCAGAGGCACTTTACCAAAGCTGAGCAAGACTGAGCGAAAAGAGAGAGAGCGAGAGAGTCTGCTTAGAGGTGAGTGGTCATAATGTCTCACATTCATATCTATAATTTCCCCACTGCAGCCTGACCCATTGTAGTTTTCTTCACTCCACGCATAATACCCTAAATTACACAGCGTATAGTGTTTCCAGCACTCACAGGTATAGTGTAGCCTTGCAACTGGATACAGAAATACGCTCCTGATGCAAGGCTTTTAGAACAGTTATGGGTTATGGCATTATCAACACCACATCTACAAATGTGATCAACGTCGTGGTGCTGTAACAGCATTACTAACAGCGTTTGGCAGCTGTAGAATTTTGCTCTCAATGAGGCATACATAAGCCGTGTACTGCACACGCAAGCTGAGTCACCGACGAAAATACAGTTTGTAGTTATTTTGCAGTACATCTCATTGCCTTTCCTCGTTGATGAGGTGAAGAAAATGATTCCCCTCCCAACGACTGCTACTCAAGGCCTTTGCTCACTGAAGCAGTGATGGATGTAGACACCTCATCTACTGTACATCACTGTCTGTCTTTACCTGTCCTGGTGACAGTGATGGTGAGGGGCAGCTGGGCTAAAGCAGTTGTTTAAAGGGCTGAGGTGAGTATCTTTCCTGCACTCTCAGTTTAAAACATACCCAGAATAATTGTAAGCAGTATCCTACACTTACTGTAATGATAAGGATTTTTTATTTCATTAAAGATTGGATCTTTCATTAGCAGAAAACGTGTAACTCAGCTGAAGATAAAAGTGAACTTACCTCAACCCTGTTATTTATGTCAGCCCTCATTTTTCAACTGGGTCTGAATTAATAACCACAACTCACACACCCATCTAACCTAACTATCTTCACAACTGCACGGAGAGATGTAGGCATGCATGTCTAGTAAGTAATGTCACTGTTAAGAATGACATATTGTAAAGCATTTTAATGAATAAAAGTTTCTCTAAAAGACCCCCACCAGTGAAAATCAAGTTTTCAGGCTTGTTATTGTCTCCACATACTGACATTTGGGCATATTAACATTTTAAATTAAGTCTACCAATGACAGTCTCACAAACACAGATTCATTCAGCCAGGGTTTCATATGTAACACACTTAAGAAAACAATCTTGTCAATGTGTGTGATGTGGAGCTACGTTTGCTGTGTAGCTATGTTTGCTAGCCTGCAATAGCCTCTCTTGCGAGCACTGCTTTGCCACAAAACTAAATTGAAACCCGATGCTGTTTAATCCACTTATTCTGGAGACATAATGGGTATGTGCCAATATTTTGGCCATATTTTTTTTTTGGCCTGGTCCAAAAACCCTGCAGTGTGCTAGATATCGTTAGCTAAAGTTAGCCTGCCAAGTTAAATGCTGATTCAAGTCAAATGCTGACAGGACAATTTATATGAATTGGGGCTGTTGATGGAGAAGTTCATGACAAACTTTACTCAAAACCGTTTGTCACAGCAAAGCTGCTGATGAGGTTTTTGTGTTTGATTAGTCGAGTTTCGCTGCAGGCTAGCAGCAGAGGAGTGGGTGGACAGTCAATGGTGGAGATAGAGGCAAGGACTTGCACATGCCACACAATACAAGTTTATATTTAATGTATTAAATACTAGATTTATTTAATGGCAAAAAAATTAAATATGTAGTACTAATGAACAGATATCAGCTATGGGGGGTTAGGTCGAAGCCTGAAGAACTTTAATAATGTTAATACTAAAAAGGTGCTACAATAGTTTAATCTCTGTCACATTACCTTTAACATCCAAAACAAAGGAAATTGCACTGCAGGACATTACGCAGTATGTCACAGGGGAAGATAATATACTATAGTAGAGAGTGGGTATAAGCAGATATCACAGCCTATCCCTGGGAGCACTCCCAGATACGATGGAGCTGGGAGAGATAGTGTTACCAGCGGGCAGACTGATACATCAGGACTACTCTCGTACAGAGACAGATCCAGTCCTGCCGCTCCTCCTGTTGATCTCTGCTTGGCAGCGTGGACTGCAGTCGAGGAGGCCGATCAATAACACACACTAAAGCCATTCTCACCCAGGATAAACACAACCGCACCTCTACACCAGCAGCACTGCCGCTGATTCTGTTGCTTATAAGAGAGTCACGGACTCATACACACAAGCTGCTGGTCCTGCTTCTCTTAAGTATTGTTTATTTATACATGTTCATGTTAGATTACAGTGCACACATCTTAAGATTATGGCCAACTGCAGAGAAATATTCTATTACGCAGATGTACAATCTCTACTACAAGTAAATGACAGGCTACAAGGCACTCTAGATGTGTACTTGTGCATATCCTCCTTTATCGCAGCTCTCCATCACTTATCCCTGATTAGAAAATAGTAGATGCTATTACTAAACCAGTCTTATTGAACTCTTAAGCTTCCTTGATCACTTGTATAAAAAATGAGCATCAGTATTCAGATGGCTCACAATCAGATTAATGTAGCACCTTCCTAAAGCCTTCTGCCTACTTCAATCACATTATTTCCTCTCGCTGGGCTTCTGTCTTGACCCCAGTGTTGACAGAGAGGAGCTTACCCTCCTCTCCTGCTCTGCAATCTGTCAAATACTGTAATCTGGACGGCCTGAGCTGCTGTATCACTATTTCTGCTGTATTTAGTTCACACCTGCCTTCCTAACTGTGTCTTGTACTGCTTTTTCCTTCTGCACTTGGAATTTTTTTTAGATATTTTCAAAATTCTTTTCATCAAGAATTTAGATTTTGAAAAAAAATAGTGTGCGTGTGTGTGTGTACATGTTTCACAAACAAACTGGGGATCCTGTCTGCAACTTAGTTTTGACATTCATGGTCCCTGGAAAGGTTATGCACTTTTCAGAGTGATGTAAAATATGGGTTCAGACTGATGCTTCGCCATAAATATGTTTCAGTGCCTGATGTGCTAAGCGGCTAATTAATATTTTACACAGGAGGAAGTCTGTGTTTATTTTTACCTTTGAGTGTGATAGGACGTGCAGGACGTGGATGTGCACCGCAACACGCAACTCTCAGTTCTAGTGCAAATAACTGTTTACCAAAAAAAGGCTATTTATACAACCCTTCCCAGTCTTTGCCTGGTAATCCTAATGTTGATTTACTTAGCATGTTATCTCTGGGTTTATCCAGAAGGGTCTTCACCTGAAAACTCCCATCAATCCCACACAACCTTGCCTGCACATACTTGCCCCTCCCTCTCCCCCCTCTTTCCATCGCCATCCGTCCATCTCCCCTCCTCCCTGCCCGCCCGCCCGCACGCCTGCATGCACTAAAATTTTTCCTCTGCTGCTCATATTCCCCGTTATTCATGCAAATATTAACTAACTGTGCAAACACCCCTGACAATGTCATTATCCTTTTTCTCTTTTTTCCTCTATTTCTCCACACCATTCCGCCTAATAAATGAGCACAATCACAGCATTTCCCTCTCCCGCCTCTCTTTCCTCTCCATCCCTCGCTGCCTCCTACTCACACACGTATACATACTGCCAAACAGCATCATAAATCAAGGGATGGGGGGAGGGAGGGAGGGGAGTAGGGAGGTGGGGGATGCAACCACACACACAGTAGCACATTTTAACACATATTGTCTCTGACATCTTGCCTG
>JAUZTA010000030.1:9534776-9548341 GCA_034780835.1 Ctenochaetus striatus | reverse complement strand
TATATTTCTGCTAAGTTTTTTTTGTAATTGGATATAGAACTTTTTTCCAATGCAGGTTTTACCAAACCACAACATGAACAGACTTTTTAAATTCTTTGATCTGTCCCTTTCTTGTCTTAGCTGTGTGACCTGCTGCTGCTACAAACTACTTGAGAATCCAACCATCGGCCATGTCAAGAGCAAACCCACCAGAGACTGTATTATTCACCTACTGGGGGTACTAATCAAGAAGTACAACCACCTCCTGGGTTAGTGTCTGTCACATTATGAACCTGTAAGCAAGGCTTATGACTGAGGCGTCCTATCAGTCTGGTTCATTTCAACACAATTGTGTATAAAGAGCAAGAAGCAGCATTATAGAACCTCCTGTTATTTACTAAACACTGTTTATGTTTGGATGCTGTAATATTTGGGTTGTGATGTGTATACACTCTCTAAACTCCTACAGGTGCGAGTGTAAAGGTGATCCAGCTACTGCAACACTTCGAGCAGTTGTCATCTGTGTTTGCCCAGGCGGTGTCTGTGTGGAGCACAGAGTATGGAGTCAGGACTATCATAGGAGAAATAATAAGGTCAGCATGCTAAATATGTGTGTCATCTTCAGTCTCAAGCAATTATTTCTCTTGTTAATGTTGCCACTTAAAATCTGATTAAGTGGCCCTAAATGACCATGCTTGAATAAATATTCATGTCTTGGTATATTTTTCCATTCATGCAGGGAAATTGGTCAAAAGTCAAGTGAGGAGCTTGCTAGAGAGGGTTCGGGGGTCAAAGCTTTTGCTTCTTTTCTTTCGGAACTGGGTTCCCTGGTTCCTGAATTAATGATCCCCAACATAAGTGTGCTCATCACCCACCTGGAAGGAGAGGTATGTCAAATTTGAACGTGTTCATTCAGCTAATGCTGAATTACTAATTCATTATTGATCCATGGCCCCTGAATGGGGAAAACTAGTCTCTTTAAATACTGTTACACTGGTGTAGCTTAAAGGTTTATGTGACAATGCAAAGGAGTAAACCTGAATTTTAAGCAACTCACCATGGTCGCCTTTGTGTGTAAGCAACAGGAAAAGAAATAAATCCCTATGAGTGCAAACACACTGCTTGATTGAGTTGGGAGATTTCCATTCCCCACAAATCACCACTCTTTGTGCCCTTCAAGACTTTCTGTGCAGAGGTTTATGTAGTTTTGCCCGTCTAGGGAGGATTTGTCTGCTGGGGCCATAAATTTCATTTACTGCTGCAAAGACCCTGTCGTTATCCTGGGTTGTGATTGGCTTGTGCAGTCATGTCCCTACATAAAAAAAGATGACCAAAAAAGAAGCATAAAAGCAGAGCTCCTTTTTTTCATTTTTCTTTTTACTGGAGAAGTTTTCTGTGATAAGAGAGCTTCAATGTTTTCTGCTTCACAGGGGAACAGACTACAAGCCCTAAACACATCAATTAAGCAGCATGAATAAAAGTTTAGAAAATCTTTAAGTGTTTGTTTGCATTTAAAACACTCTCAATAGGAAACTTTAAAAACAAAAATTAATATGTCGTGCTTAAGTATGAATTTCTGCTCAATTTCCTTATTCATTTATTCTTAAAAAACACACAGGTGCAAGTTGTCACTTTTTCATGCAAGTTTTTGTATGATGATGCCACAACACATCACTCCACATATAGAGAATGATGTACTGTCAAAATGTGACTCCTTACTGATAAAGAAATCAGAGAAAAAGCACAAACTCTGACTCTTTATAGAACTGTCTGTTTCAAACACACAGCTTGAGCTTAATTTGTCTGTTCAGTTTCATTTCTTTCTTTTTTTTTTCTTTTTCTGTCTAAGTCATGTTTTGCCCAATTATGATACCAAGGCGAATACGAGCTTACTGAATGAGAGCTGGGTCCTTCTTGTCTTGCCTGGCAGGTAATCTTGGCAGTGCAGGGGAGAATTCCTGCTCTGCTGTAAGGGCCTGCCGACAGTGACCTGGCTCAACCCAAAGTATTCTTCTTCAGACATAGCAGAGTACAGGCTGGGGTGAAGCTGACAGTGTGTCGTGTGTGAGTGGATGTATGTCTGAGTGTGTGGATGTGTGTATGAGGCAAGGAGTTCACCCAGCTCTCTTTGCTATTCAGTTAGCCATGAGTTGCCTCTTTGGTAATCTGAGGGCAGATTCGTAAAACTTATCAGGACGCAATATGTTTGTGCTGGTGTGTTCGATTTTAATGCAAATGTGCAAGTTGTGTTCTTTTTGCAAGATTTGCCATTAAATTATACAACACACAAAATCCTCTTTAAAAATTCCATGATTGTTTATTTTTAAAAAAAACAGTCTGTTTTTATTTTTATTTCATGCAGACTTAATTCCTTTTTCCTTTTTTCTTCCAGAGCCACACAATGCGTGTTGCGGTGTGTGAGGTGCTGGGAGAGATCCTTGTGCGAGTCCTGTGTGGTGACGGCCTAGATGAATCTGGTAAAGCCGACCGTGACCGCTTCTTTGACACACTGCAGGAACATCTGCATGACACACACTCCCACGTCAGGGCACGTGTGCTGCAGGTCTTCACACGTATCGTCAACAGCAAAGTATGTTTTTACAGGCTTTACATTTACTGTTACTGATTGTCATTGTCTTCTTTGTCGATTAAAAGCTGTTTGTGTGTTTAGGCACTACCCCTGTGTAGATACAGTGAGGTGATGGAGCTTGCTGTGGGACGACTGATGGACAAATCAGTAAATGCTGTAAAGAGTGCCATCCAGCTGCTGGCAGCCTTTATCGCACACAACCCCTATAGCTGCAAGGTAACTAAAAACACGTGGTTTTGGACGAAGAAAATCAAATTTTCTTTTAATCAAGATTTTGTAATAACACTGGAATATGTCCTTATTTCTGTCAGCTAAGCAGTGCAGATCTGAAGAAACCCCTGGAGAAAGAGACCCTTAAGCTCAAAGAGATGAAAGAGAAACTGGAAGGAAAAGTACCAGGTGAGGATGAACTCATCATCCTTCAAAAAAATTAGAATATTTTTTTGCATCATGCTCAGTCACATTTTGCCCAGTGATGAGACCAAGGCGAATACGAGCTTACTGAATGAGAGCTGGGTCCTTCTTGCCTTGACTGACAGGTAATCTTGGCAGTGCAGGGGAGAATTCCTGCTCTGCTGTAAGGGCCTGCCGACAGTGATTTGGCTCAACCCAAAGTATTCCTTTAAAGTTAAAGTGGAGTAATCACAGGGATGAAGCTGACAGTGTGTGTGGTTTTGTGTGGTTGTCTGTGTGTGTGGATGGTAGAGGCGAGGAGTTCACCCAGCTCTCTTGGCTATTCAGTTAGCGATGAATTGGTTCTTTGGTAATCTGAGGGCCAAGTTCACAAAGTCATTTAAACCCATTTGACCAGGCCTGTCCTCTGAAAAGTCTCAAAGTTTACAGGAATAACTTTCATCCATGATGTGCACTTAATAAAATTTTGAATCTTTTAAATCACCAGTAGTTCATTTTTGGACTTTAAAATTGCATTTAATCAAAAGTAACCAGGCCCAAAGGTTGTGCATTATCAGACGCAGGCATTGATTATGGCATTTTAGCATTTGGTTTGATTTTGTTTAAGTACCTCATCCTCTCTTTTGTTTCACTTAAAAAAAATCTTCCCACCTAAAAATTTTTAAGTGGAAAGAAAGGATATGAATATATTTTCTTCTCACCACTTCTAGAAAACCCCTTATTTTTGTGCTTTATTAGCTTTAGTTTAAAAAAAGCGTTTCTTAAAAAATAATATTGCAACACAATAAAAATTGATTACAAAATATAATCGGTTGGTGGCACTCTGGAACATAATATTACAGTGTGCAATTTTTTATCTCATGCAATGTTTTACCATTTGTCCTGTCACTGATTAATTTTATTGTATTATCTTTCTCCCCGTAGTTGTTCCTCTGATACATTTTTTGGAGCTCTAACCTTATTCTTCCTTACTTGATTCACCTTTCCCTCTCTCCTTCTGGCAGTGGCAGTGATTAAAGCATCCGAACTGTGGGCCGCCATGGAGCCTGAGCTGCTCGTCACCGTCAGGACAGAGCTGGAGCCCACAGCTGAAGAAGAGACGGAGCAGCAGGAGGAGGATGACAACAGGGATGCAGAGGATGACAAGGAGGAAGAGGACGACAGGACAACTGCAGTCAATATTGCTCAGTACCTCAGAGTCAACAAGTACAGGTGACGCTAATAACCAGCGTTGGTCCGGGTAAGGAAGGATCTTTTTCTACCTCACTGTCAATTAACCAAAAAAAATTCTCCTCTTTTTTTGTTTTCCTTCTCCACAGGAATGCTGTGCGTCTTTGTGTAAGAGCCCACACTTGCTTCCCTGAATCTGAGATGTTTGCTTCTCTGTCCACTCTCAGCCCTGAGACTTTAATGCACACGCTGGCTTTGATTTTTAAAGGTAAAGCCCACACTCAGTTCATTCAACCTATATCTGTCTAAAGCCACACTTCAAAAGTGCTCTCTGATGTGAGTCTTAATGGAAGAAAAATTGAAAACATTTTAGAGTCAGTTCTTTGTATTTCCTCTTGACTGAAAGTTAATGTAAAATGAAATTCCTTCAGTCTCAATTCATTATAATGAACCAGTCTATAATACTTGATGTGAAAGCGGAGGATATTTTAGAGCAAAGAACACTACACTGCTCAAACCAGCTGCCTCATTCATAACATAATTCATGAGATGACAGTATGAGGTAACCTCTGCCAACACGATGCTGCTGTTTACAACTGTTCAAGATATACATGTTGACTGTAAAATAGTGAGCATTTTGTTTTGCATCTTTTAATTAATATAATTAGTAGTTGTGAAATACCTTGATCTTGCAATTGTGACTGTTTTGGCATCCGTTTCAAGTTGGGACTACTGTTAATTGCAATTACAAAGGACGTTGCATGAGTATGAGTAGCTTAACAGAAATTTCCAGTTTATATTAACCGCAAGACTTTTAGCTGATTTTTTTTTCTGAGCAGTGTTTTCTCTGATAGTCTAAACCTAAGATGGTTTTCTGAAATGCAATGAAGTTGAAAGCTGATTCAGCTGCGTTATGTGGACAACATGCAGCTGAAGAACAAATGTAGCAGACACCGAGTGTGCAATTTGTGACGAGCGTACTTTTATAAACTTCGACACTTCTCCGGCTTCCTTTCACACACTAAAAGCCTTACAGGCGAAGGGAATAGATTTAACCTAATTACAATCCAGCAGCTGCAGGAAGTGTTGAGTAATTGAGCAGCAATGGAAAAAAAGGTTCATTTGTTGAATTCCCGTCTGATTGGTCTTTAATCATGACGAACTTCATGTTATATGGTCCCTGATTATTTTTTTTTTATTTCTCTGCAGGCTCTGATGAAGATACCTCAGAGCTCAGCCAGAACTTGCCACCAACCCCGCAGAAAGAGGGGGAGAAGGAGGGGGAGGATGGAGAGCTGAAGAAGCAGGAGATGCTGGTGCAGTACCTGAGAGACACAGAAACCTTCGCCTTACAAGTGGAAAGAGCAATCTCCGTCATTAACTCTATGCTCTACTGGAAAACCACTTCAGGTAGAAGGCAATATTCAGCAGAGTGCAAGTTTTCCCTGGTTACTTATATTCAGGTTTGACAACTGAAGTATTTGGTTCTAGTGGTCCAGGAGGCGGTGCAGTTTTGTGTGACAGTATGTGAGTTCAGCGTTGCCAACTCTGTTATCGGAGTGAGGAAGATGTTGCCTCTGGTCTGGTCAACTGATGCTGCCATTAAAGATGCTGTGGTTCAGGCCTACAGGCGCCTGTATCTGAACCCTGGGGGGGACACCGTCAGGTCTGTAAATACGTGTCATACATACATTTAGGGCCTTAACTTATGAAACAGGAACTCACACAGTTCATCTATAGCTAATTTAATGCTTTTCAGCTCCTTCTACATGTATTTTTTGTAACTGTGACTGATGTATTTAGTTTCTGAAAACTATTGAGGATCACGGTAATATGAGGCTGCCTGCCTTACTGGTTAACATGAGTAACAGGTAGCTTAACCTGAGCCATTAATGTGACTTAATCATGTCGAATGTAGAGTCAGTAACAGTACAAGGTATATCTGTTCAATAAGAGTCTTGGAAGATAAAAGTGCTTCCCGCTTTTCGCTTTTACACATTTTTATCTGTTACAAATGCAAATGGTGTAATAACCATCAGCTTTCACAAGACTGTGAAGGTGTTAAACCCTTATAACCTTACTTGTACATTGCATAACGTGTAGATACTCAAAACTACTGGCATGCCATGTGGTGATGCAAACCTGAAACACTTTTGACAGATTTGTTTTTATGTTCTTGGTGTAACTCTCTCATTGCTGATTAGGACGAAAGCCCAGACTCTTGTGGACAGTCTGTCTGAGCTGATGGTGGATGCATCACTGGGAACAATCCAATGTCTTGAGGAAATAGTGAGTAACTGTTGTTACTTTAATATGAATCATTTCTGTGTTTGATAGTCAATAATATGAACCCAACTATGTGAAATAAAGAGGGGCATGTCTATACCAGCCATAAAATGTGTGATTTCTTTACTCGATATCTACTGAATGTTCTGGATTTAAGTACCTTTACAATAATCTGATTGGGGAGTTGTAACCATTCAATCATGTTTCTGATGGTTTCCTCAGGTGCAGGAGTTCTTTGGCAGCAGCAGCAATCTCCAGTCCACTGTTGTGCAGGTGTTGTGGGAGAGGTTTACTGGCAAACGTGAAACATCTGGCTTACACAGGCGAGCTGCGGTGTTACTGCTGGGCATGGCTGCACGGTGAGATCACAAGACCACTTGTGTGTAGTGTATGCTCCTAATTAATGAAGAATTAATGTGGTCATGCAAGTTTAATAAATAAGAGGTTTTAACTTTTTTTTTTTTCCTGAACTGGCTGGTGATTTTAATTAAAAATTTACTGATCTGCTCCTGGAGAAGAGGAAGAAATGACTCAACACCACCTACTCTGACTGTACTCTGACCATGCAGAGTAACAGGAGTTGTTAGATTGTCACATGAGTGGTCACAGTGCATGCATGTTTCTTTTTTATGTTTTTATGCCAGAAGAATGTGAATTTGATCTCACACTTGGTATTTTGATCCACATTTAGATCTTCCCAAACAAAGCTTGTGTTGATTTCCTTTCCTGTTCTTTCCATGTTTTGATCTGATCTCATTTAGCACACACCACACAGTGCAGTATGAAAGGTTGGATGGTGAATAAGTGAATCAGCTCATATATGGCTTGTTGTAAGATAAAGAGAGGCAGGGCTCTACATCTTCTGTTTATTTTCTGATGTTGTAAAATGACAGACCACTCTGTGTTTGTTAAAATAGTGTTTGCTTATGTTGTGCATGCTTATGATTTGTTGACTGTGGATGTGGGAGAGATTTGTGGACTCTAGAGCAGATTTAAGTGGAGCTCTGCTGAGGTGTATGGCAAATTTCAGACTGAGTCATGATGTTTCTGCAACACTGACTAGCCCTTTCTCACACAATAGTAAATTTCATTTACATGTGGCTGACTCTTTCTAAAATCTGATTATATTCCGATCATAATTTGTACTGCGAGTCACAGGTGTGGCTGCTTTTTAAAGCAACAATATTTCTTTGTTAAACCGGTGAAGCATTTCATGGCCCGACTTTTTCAGTAAAATTTAATTTATTACTCCTTTGATCTTCTAAGTTTTCAGTCAGGTGAAAGTTGCAGTAATTGATTCATCATGTATAATTTTTTTGTCTTGTTTCTTTTTTGCAAATTTAAAAAGGAAAACAATATTTTGGCTATTTTAATTGCACACTATCAATCTTCAATGAAAGAAGTAACAGTGTCAGGATCAGGTTATTTATTGAAAAAATTATTGCAACCCTATTTTACACCCTTTGCTCGAACATCATCCTTTAGATCTCAGACACAAACTTTGTCTTCAATCAGGTGTAAGATTATAAGAAGTAAAGCCTCTTTGCACTCGGGAAATAACATGTTCTGCATAGTAAAAAAGAGGAAAAAGGAGGGCAATGTTTTGTCTATTGACAGAAAAGAAATCAAAACTTTACTGTTATAGTTTTGCATTAGTTTGTCTGACTTAACACCGGCAATATTCATATCTAAATAAAGGCACTTCCTTTCATATTTTGGTTCTGCCTCAGCTGCTTGACATTCACCAAATCCTCATTAGTCAGAATACAAGCTGCCTTGGTTCCTCTTCATTGTAATCGAAGTCACGACCATATAACTAGGCTCCTTGCCATGCATTTCACTGAAGATATATGTATGAAAATATTTTTTTTTTTAGTGTTCCCCCTCATTCTACCTCAAAGGCTGCCACTGCTGTAGGGAAGAGTGAGTGAGCGAGCAAGCGAGAGAGTTAAGAGAGACTATCTGCAGTCCACCCACACTGCTGCCTCTCCTCATCCAGCCGGCAACATTCATAACCTATTAAATCTTATGTTCTTCTCCTAACCCGTCCTCCTACACGCATTATCTGGGCAGCAGCCTAGCGCAGGCAAGGCCAGTAAACAGCATTTGGGGTGATGCAGGGCAAAGATGGTATACTTAAATTTGCATAATCACATGATCATTAGAGAATACAAAACAAATACTCTCTGTAACATTTTTATTTTGTATGTTTGTTTATCTAACAGGGCAGAGAGGGAGGTTGTCCTCAGTAATCTGGACACTCTTTGTTCTGTGGCTCTGGGAGAAAAAGTGACTGAAGACTTTCTTCTGGCCAGAGACACAGTTATCACCATCTGCAGCATCACTGACCACGTCAGGGTAAGAAGACACAAAACACTGTTTGCTTGTAAACATTTGTTCATGACCAGAAGGCCACGTTAATGTAGGCTTATTGATTAGGTCAATGGATCAAATTCTACTGTTCTGTAAGTAGAGATTTAACTGAGTAGGTTTCATTTGAAACATCATCCCTGGAAATCATTTAAATGCCTCTTATCCACCATTAGGTTTGGATTTTGCTGCTGTTTGCACATTCTGAAGAATGAGGGTAGAGAGAACAGACTTATCATGTGGTAGATATTAAGCCAAAAACACAAAGAGGGCTTCAACAGAGAGTTAACATCATGTACCGCATTGTTTCCACCAGCAATCCAAAGGTGCTCCATTCAGACTTCCCCAGGAACATCAGCTCTTCACCTGCCTCACACAGGCCGTCGCTGAAGGTAAATTCAGACCAACATGCCCTCCACTATGGAGGACTCTCGGTTTGGTCATCTTACCTGTCACTGCTCTCGGTTTCTTTCTCTGATTCTTTGTTGGTGCTTGCTTCAGGTGTGGTGATGGAAGACCCGTACTGGCAGAGCTTCATGGAACAGGCCGTCCGTCTCATCTACTTCCTGGCTGAGTCTCCTGACCAGCTGTGCTCCCGGTTGCTCCAGCGCAGTGCTCGCCTCTTGCTAGATCAGGTTGCAGAAGGTGGTGAAATCAACAAGGATGCTGGCCAAATGCAGGACGGGTCTCAAGAGTCCAGTGAGCAAGGGGAACAAGGTGAGTCCTATTCTGTTTCCATCTAACTAGACACAATGTAACTTGTCCCACTGCTTTCTCAGCTTACCCTTAATCACATGTTTACGTGTTTTTCTCTCCTGCAGTGAACTGTGTGTGTCTGGCCCAGCTGTTGGCTCTGTGTGGCTGCGTGGCTTTCTGGCAGGTGTCTCACCTTGAGCGCAGTGTGAGCACTGAGCTGCGGAGGAGGAGAGGAGAGACTGAGGAGAGGGAGGAGAAGGAAAAGGGCCCAGCCAGCAAAACTAAGGTAATGAGGCAGCATGAACTTGTATTAAACACCTATATGGGTGTATAAAAACATCAGCGCCCTTGAAATTATGCAATTCTTGAGCAAAAGTGGAGAGAACTTTCATTAACAGTGTTGCTATCATATCTTTTGTATTAAACACAATGTCATACCAAATGGTGAACACACTTTGTGAACAAACAAAGATTATCAAGATTGTGTGTGTGTGTGTTATTAGTCATTAACTGAATCATTGGTTTAAGACTTTTACTTGGAAAAACTACATGACATTTGATTAAAAAAACATTAAATCAAGAAAATAATAAATCATAAAATAATTAGTTACATACTGTAGTTACTCTCGTCTGATCGGGTGTCTCTACTTGACAGGCTTAAATGTCATTTCCCTGTTTTTTCTGCTGACACTTTAATGTTCTAATAAAGTCAGAACAACCGCCTGGGTGGTGAAAGTTATCAGTCCCAGCAGGATGATTAGGTGAGATTTATATTAGTCGGATGAGTGATGGCTCATAATTGTTCAGCCCATCAGGAAACTCAGGAAACAGGAAGATAAATGTCTCCTTAATTAGCATCAGAAGTGTTCCGTTTTTGTGTTGTTTATCTTATTTTGTCACGTTTTTGTCTTTCAATAAGCAGAGAGTTAGGCTGAGAGTGGCACACAACATAATTTGTAGGTTGTAGAGTGAATCACTGCCATGTAGTATACACCGCCAGGATGAGGCGTTGTTGGTGAGCGTCCACACAAAACGCCTCATGAGAGATTTTGGAAAAGTTTGAAAGTGTTGATACCATCATTTCTGCTGTAAAAACTTAAGCTATATGTTACCTTTGAAGCCACCTCTCATGTCTTTTGTTAGCGTTTCATACTAAAGGATCACCATTATTATTAAGTGTAACCCTAAGACTTTTAAGGTGCAGTCAAACTGAATCATTAGGTAAAATTTACTTGCCTGGTGTCAATCAGACTGATGTTGTGTTTTTCCAACAGCAAGCGGCTAATGAGAGCGCTATGGAGGATGAGCTGGGGTTGATCGGTGCCTCTGCTGAAGATACTGAGGCTGAACTCATCAGAAAGATCTGCGAGACTGAATTGCTGGCTGGTAATAAAAACCTCCTGTGTTTTGTCTCTCTGCCGCACATTGTGCTTCATTTAAAACCCTCACTGCACCTGATTTTACAGTGTTATCATCATCATCTACTTTCCCTGCCATCCTCTCTTTGTCTGTTTAGAGGAGAACCTGTTGTGTGCATTCCTTCCCCTGCTGGTGAGAGTCTGCAGCTCCCCAGGACGCTATTCCCACCCACAGCTCACCACTGCTGCATGCCTGGCTCTCTCTCAGTACATGATGATCAGGTAAACATATTGTCTTCTCATTGCCTTATACTTTTTCACTGAGCAAGGTTTCAATTATTTTTCTCAGTTTATTATTTATTTTAGCTAAAGGAGGATAAATAACAAACACCTCTATGTGTAAGGCAATATAGTTGTATAGTTTCCACAAATACAGTATTTTGAATGTGTCAGTATTAGCTTTGGGAAATTGTGTTGATTGTGTTACTGTTACTACCTACAAACAACAAAAAAACAAGCATGACTGAAACACTGACCTGTAGATCAGTTTTAGACCTACACATGTGAGTTTTTTAAAGGAAAACAGCCTAAAACACAAACAAATAGAGCCTTTAATTGAGTTAACTGTTAATGCTGTGATTTCTCTATCTCTTTTGTCAGCCCATCAGTGTGTGAGGAAAACATTCGACTCATGTTCACTGTGCTGGAGCGCTCTGCTTTTCCTGTGGTCAGGGCTAATGCCATAATAGCCCTGGGAGACCTCACTGTCCGTTTTCCAAACATTTTGGAGCCCTGGACGCAGAACCTCTATGCCAGGTAATATAATGAGCTGTTCAGTCAAATCAGCTCAGCAATATAAAGTGAATTTGTCATAGTAGCAGCTCATGCGTACCTGTTAAATTTGTTTTGTTATGAGGAACAACCTATGCCTGATGGCTCAGCTGAGTGGGTGTACTGTAAATGACGTTTCCCTCTCTACTTGTACACTTGAGCCACCTCATCCAAATCCCACCACCACAATGTCTCAGTGTGTTGTTCCTCTCAGCCGCTGAAGTGTTGCGGCTGTCACAGTGCTCCACTGAGCCACATGATGGGAAAAGTTTACTCCTTCCTACACGACTTTGTGAAGAGGGAGAAACAAACTTTGAGATGATCTATGCAGGCAAACTGTGATATCTGCCATCTTTTCTGCCCTTTGTGGTTGCCACAGAAACCGGCCAGCGCTTCATGGCCGGCAGAAAACCAACCCCCACTGGTGAACTAGGGTGGAGGCTCGGACCGCCTCAGACAAGGGCACTTTTAGACAACGTACAACTTAATTACTGGTGTGTTACAGATTGTGACTGGAGCCAATGACTCGTGTGTTTTAATTATACAGAGCGGTCGGTTGAGCAGAAGGAAATCATTTTGGGTCAAGTCAGAGGTTCTTCAAGGGTTAACGCTTGTAGGTACACTTTCATTTTAAAAAAGACTTAATGGTTTCCATCTGCTTCTCTGCAGTTTCACTGTTCCCCTATGGCCGGCTCAGAAGCTGAAGTCGCTCTGTTTGATGAAGTGTGGTTTTAATTATAATGGTTGATAATGCTCACATTGAGGTGTTTCAGACGTGTAAAACATTCTGTTCTGTTTTTAAGGCGTCATTGCCCTTCTAGTGTTTTCTCCCTGATAAGTATTTCATAGTGTTCTCTAATTGTCTCCCACACACCAACACCACCACTGTTCTCAAGGCTGCTGCCCTGGAGTCTCCTGATAAGCGCATTAAGAATTAATTACCCTGTTCATTGCTGTTGTAAGCTCCTGCATTGGCGTGTGGAAGTGCCATGTACAAATGTTTGATCCTCTGCCAGGAGTCCTGCTCTCTGGCATAAATGAGAAATGGTTAATGAGTTTCTTTTGTTCTGTGATTTTGGGTGAGGGTAAGTCTAAATTGGTCTCAGAATGCTATCAGATTGCCCTGCCACAGCCTGTCCAATCCCATTGTTTTCAGCTCCAGGCTGTGACAGTTGTTTGGTTGCGGTAATGTTCTGCCTAATAGCACAGTCTTTAGAAAAAGCTTAATTGACTGGGGCTGGAAAATAACAAATGCACAGGTGGCGAGATTTTTTTTTTTTTTTTTTTTTTTTGCCTCCACTCGCAGTTTTGGTTATGCTTGTACTGTGGCTCCAGAGCTGGCAATGTCTGTTGGTCCAACAAGTAACTATTGAATGGACTGCCATTATTTTTCAGCCTCTTGGCACCACGAATGTCAGTGCTTAAAATAATGGCAAACCATTCAGTCGTTACTGTTTGGACCAACAGACAACGTGATGCCAAGAGGCTGAAATCTAACAGCCTTTTTTTTCTTCAGCCTGTCATATATTTCAGCATCTACTGGAGGGATTTGCATAAAATGTGTATAGATGAGTCATGTTTTCCTGAGGATGAATCCTAATGTCTTTGTTGATCCTATTGCTTTTTATGAAACCGTGCGATTTAAGGTTTCTAATCAACTATTCAGTAGATTATCATGAGACTTGGTGCTAATAATAATGTTCTCCTCAGGCAGGAACATGATTTTGGTGGTCCCTTAAAGCCCTTGACAGCTTGGCACCATGATTGTGTTTTTTTGTTTGTTTCTTTCTTTTTTTTACATTGAATCAGAGTTAGATATTTTGTCATCATGTAAGACTCTGATAGCTTTTTTAGGATCTTGGTGCGGTTTG
>JAUZTA010000030.1:9521987-9534676 GCA_034780835.1 Ctenochaetus striatus | reverse complement strand
ATGTAAGACTATGATAGCTTTTTTAGGATCTTGGTGCGGTTTGCTGGCAATATATTCAACAAACTCAGAACAGTCAACACAAATTTAATTCAAATGTTGTTAAACTCTGATTAGTTCATAAAAATTCCCACTTAAAATCATTAAGAAAAATGGGACATTTATAGGAAGCTAATGTGAATAACAAAAACTGTTTAAACTCTGTTGGAAAATGGTGTGTTCTCAGAGGAGCCCCACTGAAGGTAGAATTTTAATCAGTGTGTAATTTCACATCTTCCTCCTCCTCCAGGCTCAGTGACGAGGTCCCGTCCGTGAGGCAGACAGCTGTGACAGTTCTTACACAGCTGGTGCTTAAGGATGTTCTCAAGGTCAAAGGTCAAGTCAGTGAGGTGGCCGTGCTGCTAATTGACCCTGAGCCTCACATTGTCAGTCTCGCCTTGAACTTCTTCAATGAGCTGGCCACCAAGGTACACACACACACTGACACACTCGCTCACACAGCCCTTAATGAAGCCTGAATAATTTGGAAGGTGTTTTTTTTTTTTTAACTATGTTCCGTTACCCATCAGGACAACGCAATTTACAACCTGCTCCCCGACATCATCAGCCGCCTGTCTGACCCAGAGAGGGGCATGACCTCCGAGGACTTCAATACCATCATGAAGTAAGCTGCATGGCTTCTCAGTGTCCACTTCTTCACAGACTGGCAGGAATATTATGTGTAATTGTGCTTTACTCGTGAGTTACGAAAGCAGAATTGGACCTAATTATTGTTCTGCTACTGAGGCGGTGAGGGAGGCTGTCAAATGTTTGCAAATGGGGGAGATAAGTTTTATTCGCTCCCCACCCTCAGCAGCAGAGGATGGAACTTAAATGCCAAATAACAGGCACAATGAATAATTGTTATTACCATGTTGTGCCAAACAAAACAGAAACAAATTAGCAAAAAAGGTGGTGTAAAGATGGGACTCCGTTGAAAAGACTGTGTATTCAAATATGCTGCATGTGTCCACACTGAGCGAGACTTAGCAAGCTCAGGACAGAAAATGACTTGTTTAAGAAGCTTTCTATGAGGAAAATTAACCTTTTTTGTCTGTTTAGAGAGCTTTGTGTAGATGCTGTTCATTATATGTTTTGTGTGTGTTTTCAGGCAGCTGTTCTCCTACATCACCAAAGAAAGGCAGACTGAGTCTCTGGTAGAGAAACTGTGTCAACGCTTCAGAACTGCTAAGTGAGTACATCTCTACCTCCCTTCTTCTCATCTTCACACCTTTGACCTGCATGTTTTTAAATTTTTTTCTCCTGCTTATTTCTGAGTCTGTCCCGCAGTATTTCTTTTGTGCAAGATGCAGGGGCGGATGTGTGGGTAATTAGTGGGTGTTTTCATTGTGTGAGGAGAGAGCGACAATTAAAGCGAGTTCACAGTTCAGTTCACCTATCACGCACACTCTGACATCTTATTCACTCCTTTGTCATGGAAACTGTCTTCCCCTATAGTTGAGGAACGTAGATGAAACAATTGTCCTGGCCAGGCTTCAGTCTGTCTGTGACTCATACTTCATCCATACTCAATCGAAGGACATTTTATATTACACAATGGCAAAGTGGATTTAGATACAAGAGGTTCCTGGAAAATGAGATTTGGTCCAAATGCCTGGCCAAAGCCATATTCATGAGTAATGAGCTCTTACGTCGAGGATCTAAAATTTCTATGCATTTCACATAGTTTCTAATCAAGTTTAGTCCCTCATCCATGTGACTCTCATCCTACTTTTCCCCTCAGGACGGAGCGTCAGTGGTGCGACTTGGCCATGTCCCTGTCTCTACTGTCCATGTGTGAGCGTGGTTTAAAAAGGCTGCAGGAATGCTGGGAGTGTTACAGTGACAAGCTAACTGAGCCCGGAGTCTATCAGCCTCTGCTGTCCATCACCGCCAAGCTCCGCCGTGGGGCCAAACCCCAGTTTAAGGTCCTATTTTCACTTCCACCTCACCAAAAAAACTACATTTTTCTAACATAATCTTTGTGTTGCTGATGATAATTCCTTGTGCCCTCAGGCCCAGGTAGATGAGTTTGAAAAGCGCCTGACTGCAGTTCACACTCGAGGACTCGAGAATGTAGAAAGTCCAGAAATGGAAGAGGAGAATCAGACCCAAGGAGAATCCACTGAGAAGACAGTCACGTGCACACCTCTGTCCACCAGAGGCCGTCCCAGGGCAAAGAGAGGTCAGCACTCATGGAATTTAACTTTCAGTGGTGTAATGCAAATTTGCATGCAGATTTTTTTTTTATTTGTTTTGAAATAATAAAAAAACATTTTCCTGTTTTTGCTACAGGTCAAGCAAAGCCCTCTGTTTCTAGTCGTGCTGATGACAGCTTTGTAACGCCTCAGAAATCACGCAAGTCCAAGAAACCTGTGATTACCTTCAGCAGTGATGAAGAAGAGGACGAAGAGGGTGCGCACAGACACTTAATTAATTCAATATTCCACTTATATACTGTGAGAAGCTGTGAGGGTTTGTTTAGGCTTTCAATTTACATTCTCTTTTTTTTTTTGCAATTCAATAGTTGCTTGGAATTTTTAAGGTAATTTTATTTGAGTAACAATCTAAATAATTTAATTATTTTATTAATTATGTCTTCAATTACCAATTAATTGGCTTATAAAACGGCCAAAAATGCCACCAATTGTGTGATGCATGAAAAAATATGTTTGCATGAAAATCACAAAACATTTGATCATCAGAATAAGTGCTAATTATTTTTACATGATTTCTTTGATTAATCATTTCAGCTGTTGGATTTAGGCATAGAAGAGACAGTTATTTTGGCACGATTCCGTAATAAGCTGTGGATCAATAAAAAAGTTTGGAGGATTTGGTGCAATGAGCTGAGGCATCTGTCTGTTAGAGGAGATTTAGAGCTGTCGTACCTCAGTTGCTCTTAAAAGTGAGATGAGTGCTGAAGCAGCACTAATCTAAGGTCTCAGGAAGGATTTGATAGAAACAACTTGAACGAAACGAATCAATCTAAAAATTACACATCGCCGAAGACAATGTCATTAACTGAGTAATGTTGTGAGTATGTGGAGTTTTGAAAAGTCCTCATAAAGTACAAGGTTTCATTGGAATAATGTCTTCATTTGATTATTATGATTAGCTGGAATACTTTGCCCAACATGTACAGGCTCAAAACACTTGAAACTATACCTGGAAAACTTCATTCTGTGGCTGTTTTTAGCCTTTTAAACAGATCTTTAGAGTTCATGACTGGTTTGGATAAACAGCTCATGACTTGCTCACATTGTCAACTTAAAATATTTATTTGTTTGTTTCATCAGATGCTGTGATGGCAGAGAGCGAGACCCCTAAAGTGACAACGCCCATCGCCCGCACATCCAGACGAGCTCGCCTCAGAAACTGATGTGTCTTCTGATGTTTTGTTTTATATCTGTGTTTTTCTTTTAATCTTTTATCTTGAACAAAGAGTTGCATTTTAACCTATTTTTACCTTTTTAATTTTTTTGTATATTTCTTCAAAGATATCGTTACTTAGCGCAGAACTAAAGTAGCACGATGACGTATCTAATGACATGGAATCAAGACGTCTTTTAATAAACCTGGTTCTGGTTTTGATAAGAAATCTCTGGTTGTCTGTCTCTGTTTGCGCTGCGTCACTCACCGGCCTCTGCACGCCCAACAAAGCTCTAGAGGCTTACACTGACAAATGTGTGAAGGGTTGGGTGTCCGCTGGGTTATGTCAAGTAAATTTATACCATCATTACAAGCAGCTTTGAGTGTCTGCTTGCGTTATGTGTTTGGACAGCGGTGTTTAATGGGTTGTCACAGCTTGCCCAGACAGTATTACTACCCCACATGCTTCTCCACTTCATTTTCCTCAATTTTTCTTGTGCTTTCCAGCTGCGTGTTCTGTCATATTAGATGTCAGTGTTTATTGGATACGAAACACTTTTCTTTACCGACGAACGGTGTTGTTTATTTACAATCTTGTTTTGTTTTTGTTTTTTTCTTCTTCTTGTTCTGTCTGACACATTTGCTGTTGCCTAGTTGGCCGCCTCTGTTCTCCTGTAATCAATCTCTTTTGTAGGTCTCCCTCCGCTCTCTGCCTCCCTCCCATCCTCCTCCTCCTACTCTTCGTTGCCTACTTTTCCTCTTAAAGCTCCGCTCTCTTCACTGACATCTCATGCATGGTAGTTTAACCCCCCTCCCTCCCCTCCCGACACTAATCTCTCTCCTTTTCGCCTACTCCCTCTCCCACACGTTGTCCTCTCCGAAAAGATGAGAGGGGTGCATTTCTGTATGTGTGATTGATATGTTATGTAAAGACACTTGCCAACAACAGGCTAACAGTGTGATTGCAGCAGCACTTAGGTTTTATCTGTGGACAAATTTGAGTTAAACGTATTCAGTGGGTGCTAAGTGCACAAACATGAGTAAATTTGCCCTGTTTATAACTTTTAGTGCTCTACAAAGACAGATTCTGCAGCTTGTGCAAGGTATGAAAATGTACAATTTGCTCACAGAGCCTTCCTCAGTTTTTAGGAGCAAATATTCCCTGATTGCATGGTCAGTGTTTGACATACATATGTAATTGCTGGGGTTTATTTACTTGAAATAATCAGAGGCTGCTGAACTTTAAGGGTCTGTGTGTTGGATCGTGCAGCTCCTGCCAGTGTTGTAATTTGGCGGCAGGGGGTACAAGGAGCAGATGGCACTGACAGACTGTAACTTACCCATCAGAGAGGGGAGGTCGGTGCACGCTGAGAAAGACCACGGAGACAAAGGGGAGAGAGGGAGGCTGATATGCACGAGGAGCACTGTTACCACATGGGAAATCTATAATTCAGATTAAGTCGTGACATGAAAATGTGCATCTTTCCAGCCAGTTCACTTCACAACTCAATGGACTCATTGATGAGGCGTTAGCTGGCTGATGCCCTCTGACCTTGATTTGTGGCATCAGTATGGCTCACAGTCAACACAGTCACCTTGGCAATGGCACACGCTCTCTAAGGCTATGACATCACTCAAGAGAAAGGAAGATGAGGAGGAGGAGGAGGAAGATGGGGTGGGATGGGGCAAGGAGGGAGGGGGGGCTCTGGCACTACAAAACCTCTGCAGCATCCCAGCTGATGCCCCAACATTCAGCTCCTGCCAAGAGGACGAAGCGAGAGGAAGAAAACCATCCTTTTCAATTCCATCGCGGAGCGAGGAGTGGGAGGAGTCAGCCGAGTGAGAGAGTGATGCTCCCAGCAGGTGCCAACAAGTGAGAGGTAGCCGAGAGACTGAGAACGAGGGCGATGGAGAAGAGTCTGTGAGAGCAGAAGACACCAGAGCTTTGAGAGAAAACAAACAACAGGTGAGCACTCTTACATTTGCTTTCAAAGGTTAAATGTCACTTAAATCCTATTTTGTAGGTACTTATCAAAGATCATCTCAGTAAGTTTTGTTCAGTCGGAAGTGGTTCTGAGCACAAATGACACTCTGATGTCCTTTTTTTAAGAAAACTACTTTTTTTTGGTGGAAGAATAAATTGTTAAAGTTTAAATGACTTTCCACATTTTTAACTGCACTGAAAACTAAAAGTAACATCAGGTAAAATGGTGAAGTGAGAAAATCAAAAAATTGGGGTCAAAATCTCATTTTTAAAGCTTTTTTTGGTTACTCTCAACAGGTTACTGTAAACAATGTATTCTTCTCAGTTTTGTAATATATTAATTGAATTGGTGCTTTTTAAAAACATTTATACTCTTTTTTATTTTGTGCTATTTAATGGAGGAAAAAGTTTTTCTATTTCAATAATCAGAATACTTCATATAATAATTATAATTAAATGATAAATACATGCTGATTTTCTTTTGGCTGTTTTAATTTAGAGTTAGATGTCTAAACCGGGAAGGGAGGCTGCAAATTAGCTCCATCTAAATGCCCAAAATACATTTGCTGCATTGTTTATCTGTATGACACAATTTTAGCCTGTATGTTTCTGGTTAACTTTATAAAAATACATATATACTATTTTAAGATCCTGATTAGTCCTGCAGATTACGGATTGGTTTAACAGTGAGTGCAAAGATATTCGACTTTGAAAACTAATTTTATCAAGACCCTTTGGATCATTTTCTAACAACGTCAACTCATATCCAGTATTTTCTACAGTGAGTGTGTGTATTTTAGTGTTATTGCATAATCTCCCCACATCATTTCATATGTGTTTGGACGTTTGCAGCCAGTGTTTTTTCAGTCTTCCTGCTCCAGTTTTTTCCTGTCCGTCATCTCTGCTGCCATGCTGTGTCCTGTGCTGCTTTGTGCCACTCTGCTCCTGCTGACACCCCTGGAGATCACGGAGGCTCGCGCTCTGCACCCGTCTCCTGATGCTGTGCAGGTACAAGGGGGGGGAAGGGAGGTAAATGGTTAAGGAGATGGTGAAGGATGGAGGGGGAAGAAAAGAGTGGACTGAGGAGGATTCAGAGTGGATGAAAGATACGAGAGATAGAGTCTAGAAGGATGGGAGGGAGAGCAGGAAAGAATGAGAGCAGAGTAATGAAATGTATCACTGATTGAATTATTCTCCCTCATTCTTTTCCTCACAAATTTAATTTTTTTTTCCCCCCTCCTGTAGTTTATGGAGCAGTTTCTGGAACGCTACAATGACCTTTTGACCCTGGACGACCTGGAGAACCTGTTGAACAGCCAACCAGAGGAGCAGTCCACCTTCTCCTCGGGGGTCAAAGCGGCCGAGTACCCAAAATGGTCCGATGCACAAACGCAGGCTGAGACCCCCTGGCTGCGCCTGCTGAAGGGGGCTCTGGCCAACCAGAAGCGAGCAGAGCCGGACCGGTCACGGAGGGGATGGAACCGAGGGTGCTTTGGGCTGAAACTGGACCGGATCGGCTCCATGAGCGGACTGGGCTGTTAGTGGAGAGGAAAAAAAAAAGACTGATGACATCCTTCTTAGAGTATAACAAGGGAAAACACACACACACACATGCGGTGAAGGGTGTTTACATGCGTGTACACTACATGTAGTATGGTGTAAACTTGCAGCATTGCTAATGTGGTTTCATCCAGCGTAGGTGCCATAGATCAGACGCTTCACACCGTTGTGGCTGTTATAACAGAGCAGCTGTAGTTTATTCCATGTATTGAATATTATAACATGTGTGCTATGTTTACATCAAATGTTCATCTTTGATTGTTGGGCTTGTTTTTTTTTTCAAGTAAATGGCATTTTTCTGTGTTTCCAGCTTGGTCTGCGTACAGTAAATGTAAGTGTGTAGACTTTTTGTTGCTGAGGGATTGTGAGTCAAATCAGCTGTAAAGGACGTGGATATCTAAAAATGATTGATCCTGTTTGTTTTTCTGTTTACTTATGATTTGCATGAATAAATGAATGTGACATTTGACCGTTTTGCTGTTTTTACTCTTAGAATTTAGCATCCACCTCTGTCTGACATGTCAGTCCCAGTCTGCTGACTCACGCATTAAGTTGAGCTTCAAATTCTCCTAACATAATTTTTAATCAACTCTTGGTGCGTTTTAAAATCTTCCAATAGTTGTTGGAGAAAGATACATTTCTTCCCACATCATTCTGAAGCAATGGTGGCCAATCCTAATAGCTGTTTGAATAAAGACCTTTTGCTGCATCCAAATTCATTTAATTTTGGCCCTACAGCCAAGTTCTCAGGGTGATAAAACTGAAGCGTGGAGGGAAATGGAAATAAATATTCTGGCATCTGTGTCAGATAATCCCATAATATTCCACCCAGTAGGTATTAAAAATGTATATATATAAATATGATGCAACTGTACTCTTGGCAGTCTTTAGAGTTCCAGTGTCCCAAGTTCGAGAAGTGGAAATAATTACATATATATAATAATTTCATGTTGAAGAAAGAACCAAAGCAAGATTCACTTCTCAAGATTCATTCAGTAGCTTCTCTGCAGCTTTCAGTATCATCACATGACCCTCAGAAGATTCAAAGCAATGAAAAGAGCATAAGGAAAAAAAAATCTTAAAAATGATAAAGACAAACTTGTTTAAACTTTAAAGAATAAAACATGTGTTTGTAGCACGTGAAAGCTCAAAATGAGAAACTGATTCAGAAAATAAGTTTTCAAAGACTTTTGTGACTTTCTGCCCATGTTTGTTTAAAACTTTACTTAAGGTGCAAAGTTCACAACAACGGCAGTTAACTGTGTCACTTTAAGGTCTTAAGGAACAAGATCTGTTCCTCTTGTCTTTTTGAGTTTTGGCTAATAACTAACATGGACTTTACTCATTGGTAGAGAAGCCAAAATTTTACTAAATATAAGCAGGAATAATCAGGCATCTGGTTATACTCTCACATTTTCCTACATAAATAAAAATAGTTTTTTAACCATATACAGTCAGCATTTTTAGATGGATTTTAGAGTTTTCCACTGAACACTAGATGGCAGTCTCACTCCATTGAGTGGTCATTCATACCTCAGCACACAGAGGTGCCCTCTGGACTTTACACTGGACTCAAGTACAGGACAGGAGTTGCATAAATATAGTCAGGCCCCTTTTGCACATGCACGTCATTGTGCATAGCTCACTGTACTGGGATCCACAATGTTTCAGCTTTTTGTAATTAAGCCATCTTGGGTAAATATTTTTAAAAATAAAACTAATTTACAGAAATGCTGCTGTCATCAAAATGCGGTTACAATTACAGATGTTGTTAAATTGTGTTCACTGAAGTAATATGATATTTCAGCAAGATAACTGGCTCCATGGCTGCTCACGCTCCTCCTTATGCTGGGCTCAGTTTGTGAGTTTTTACACAGAAAGAACCTGTGATTTCCATGAAGCAGCATTTACAGTACTGAGAGAGTAACACATGAACCAAGTGTTGTCTCTTCAGCCAGAGTCTAATCTTAGCCTGACCTTTACTTGGCCTGTTTGACCTTAAGCTGCACAACAGAGCCCAGGACTGGCATGCACTTGGGGTTGTGGTAGTTCAGCTATGCTCGGACAACTGGACCGCAGCCATAAAACACGCGAGCACTGTTCAGTTTTGGTGCAGAGCTGCATGTGAGTTAGCCTGCTGTAAAACATTATTAAGGAAATGATCTGCTGAGCAAGAAAACATGAGATACTGACTGTAATCTTTTGTCCAGCAAGAGATGTAACACATAGCACCCTCATGGTCTGCTGTCGTGGCATGATGCCATGAGTACTATTTTAATTCACTGTCAGGACTGTCCACTGGTGGGGCCTGGTATGCAGACAGGGTGGATAACTGCAGCAGGATTCAACCTGAATTGCCCTCTTGTTCAAACTGACACCTTGATTATTCTATTTTTAATGTTTATATAATCCCCATGAGTGCTTTTCCACAGAATTTGATCGTTTTTTAGATCATTATTGGGGACGTTTTTTGTCTTTATTGGACAATTTAATAGCTAAGAGACAGTCAGGAAATGCTAGAAGAGGGTGTGTGTGACATGTAACAAAGGCATTGGCTGTAAATTACGTTGTGGTTTTGTGGCATGTGCAGTGAGATCTACCAAAGCTAGCATGATGCTCCAGAGTGCTTCCTTTTCAAATACAAACACTGTTGCCAGACAGAAGAGTCAAAATAAACTCAGAAAACTGACGTGTCAAGATTTTGTTATATTTTGTGTTCAGTTACTGAAAGTAGAGACAAGAAGAAACAGATTTTTGCAGCACTTTTTATGAAGACAAAGACAACTGTCTTTTAGTTAAATATTTTTGGCATTCAGGTTTTGTTAGAGTTAGAGTTATTCATCTCTAAATAATCTGACGAAGCAACAACTTCACTGATTAAAAGGACTCAAACATACTGCACATGCGCAGAGATCATGTGCCCATATGTTCACTCACTCATTTGAATTATGCTGAGGAGATGGATGAGCAGAAGAAGAAAGGAAGCTTTCCATGGCTACAGAGAGTCCGAAAGCGAAGGGTCATGGTCTTTGGACAGTAAATGTCACAGTCACAGTAAGACAGAGATTTGATCCCTGCGTGTCCATCAGTATTGAATGAGAAGGTCAGTGAGGGACCCCTCTCTCTTTTCAGTCAACTCTCTGAGGACTTTAATATCTAAGTAGCTATATTGAGAACAACTGACGGCAAGGGAGATAGAAACAGGCATGAATAAACAATGGCGGAGAAAATGTTAATGTGATGTTTTTCACAGTTTTGGGCCTATGAAGCAGAAACAGGATGATAAGAGAGAAGCTTCTGGGCTGTTTAACATGAGTTTGCAGGAGCCGGTTTGCATGCTCTTTTGCAGGCTGACGACCTTGACATTCAGAGGGGGCGGGGCGAGGAGCTGTGACCCATGAGAGGGGCGTGGCTTTAAACTCTGGTTAATCATAAAAACACACAGCTAAACTTTGCTCTTCCCCACTCACACCCGGAGTCGCAAGACAGACTGAGGCATCTCACAAACGGTAAATCCCTTTGTTAATGACATAATTTCAGTCAGAGAGGCTCAGGAAGCTGCAGGCACAAACAACAGGCTGCACAAATGAACGACTTAATTTAGATCACCTGAGGACAATCTGCTCGAGCTGGACTGGATCTAATTTTAAAAGTCACTGCGGTCATAAAGTCAAAAAAATATTCACTTTGCTCTTTGAATCCTGATTTGAGTGCAGTTCCTGAAACTTATGTGGAGAAAAACTTGATTTTCTATGCACATGTTAAGTGAGTTTTACACTTGTAGGGAAACTTCTGCTTTGCAAATTTGCTCTGAGATTTACTTGTCCTGAGGTCACAGATAACTTATCGATGGCATAGGTTGCTTTGACATGTTAATTTAAACTCTGTTTGTCTGAAAATGCAATCTTAGAAACTGTTTGGCACTGAGTTAAAAAAAAAAGCTCATAAATGTTGGTGTATCATTATCAAACAGGGAGAATGATTCCTCTTCTTTCTACTTTTCTCCCGTTGTTTCTCCTTTCAGAGGACTAAAGCAACCCAGGCAAGATGGTGAAAGTCGGTATCAATGGGTAAGAGCTCATTTTCATCCACTCACCTGACAGAATCAATCAAATCCTCTTTATGAACACAACTTAATAAACAACAACTGTGTTAGTCCCTGTGCCCCCCCCCCACACACAGCCACACCTCTCATCTGTGCACACAGGCTGCGTTCAACAGTGCTTGGTTAGGTTTACAAAGTTCATCGTTCCAGCTTCTTAAAGTGTATTTCTTTTACGCTAACACAATTATTATGGAAGATAAATGTACATTAGAGTTGCAATACTCAGTCAATTGAAAATAGATTATAAATTAATCATTTGGCCAAAGAAATATCAAACATTTGCTGGTTCAAGTTTCTAAAATGTACAGATTTTGGGGGTTTGGACTGTTGGTTGGACAAGAACATTTTGGAAAAAAAGACACTTTCGACTTTAGGAAACTGTTATGAGAAATTTTCACAATTTCTTTGATGATATGAAATCAATGATATATAATCAGATTATATGATAATCAAAATAATTGTGAGTTGCAGCCCCAATGTACCTATAAGATCAATGCAAAGACATACATAACCACATTTTTAGTTACTTTTACTCTGAATCATTCATAGTTTACAAAACTTCATTTAAAGTTAAGGAAACTTACGCAAAGATCTCTTTTAGATAAACACAGTTGCATGAAATAAAAATAACATTTGAGAGGAAGCTGTGAAATCATCTGAAGTACACAAAGATGATGAATGATGGACAATATGCCAGTTTCAGTTCCATGAAACAGCCACTCTGCACATGCATGCAATTTTTTTAACCACATTATCGACATTAAAGCAGACCTGTCTGGTTGTATCTGACTGAAGGTCGTAGCATACCAGTGACTGGTAAATGAACATAAATCATGCTCTGTTGGTACCTGATAAAACTATTAGATTAAGCTAATAACATTCAGATTGAGTGTTTTGAAGTGGTAGGACACTTCAAAGATCTACAGCATTTATAGACCTCAGTGTGGAGGAAAACTCCATAAAAACTATCTCAGAGTCTCTGAATGATTAAACGAGTCAGAAACGTTGTCCGTGTCGACCTCGTGCTCTGAGCACAGCAGCTGAGGAAGACACGGTGTGTTTTAATGGAGGACACGCACAGAGTCACATGCACCGACCTGTCAACAGTCACCGGCTATAAACTTTGCCCCTCAGCAGATAACAATGTGGGCTTCGACATGGGGGTCATTCAGGAGTGGGTTGTTTTTCTGCTGCCTGAAGTGGGATGAAGAGGACCCAAATGTTCTCGGACACACTCAGTATAGTCTGTTTCTCCTTATCTGTTTTCATCTGTTCTTTATCCCTCCGCCCCTCTTCCTCCTTTCCCAGCGTCTGAGAACAGAGTGTATCTGTGCCAAGATTTTGTACTCGTGGTTAAAAAGTAACTTAGCCGTTATTCAAACAGTGCAATGCCGTCATGAGGATTACCACATTCGAGGTTCATTTCAACTTTAGACCCCAGATAGGAGAGTGGGAGCAACACACACCTCCCTCTGCCCCTCCTCCTGTACATTGGCCTTATTTTGGCTCTAGTTTCATGTCTCCTGAGGATTTGTGAACAGCAGACAAAAGATAAAAGCAACAACAGTAATAAGCTTGTTTTCATGCAAAAGTTGAGTTGAATGTAAGAAACCCACTTTTCATATTCATGAC
>JAUZTA010000030.1:9488736-9498950 GCA_034780835.1 Ctenochaetus striatus | reverse complement strand
GTGTTTGTGAGATTCAGGCAGGAGATAAACTTGCTTTTAACCACAGGTTTGCATGCACATCACAACTTTTTTGTGTGTTCTTCAAAAATTGAAGTTTAGGTCATTATTACAGTGCCATCCTACTGACCAGTTGGTCTTTTATTTATTAGAAAGCACTTGTCAGTCATCGGCATTCATGGGAAAAGTTTTGTTTTTCTCACTCATTCTAGCAGGAAGCATTTTAAGCTGATACACCAGACATATAATATTTATAAAACTGCATAAAAATACCAGGGTTCTGCCCATTTAGGGCTTAACCTTATAAATGACAAACTGTATGGTAATAACAGTCATATAGTAACTATAGAATTGTCAGTCAACCAAGTCGTAAGACACTTAAAGAAATTACATACACACACACACACACACACACACACACACACACATATGTACGTAGGTGTGTATGTGTGTTTGTAAGTGTGTGTGTGTATATATATGTAGGTGTGTTTGTGTTTGTGTTTGTGTTTGTGTGTGTGTGTAGAAAGAGATGGATGGATGGATGGATGGATGGATGGATGGATGGATGGATAGATAATAAATACACATTCATATATTTGCATTTATATATACATTGGATACATTCCTCATACTGATTTGGAATTAAATCGCTTGACTCTACTTCATAAGCACATAGTTCAAAAAGAGACCTGATCTCATGGCAGACATGGCCTGGGTTACAGACTCAATTAAATCAATTGTCCCTGAGCCCGAGGCCAGTCAGACCAACTAACTTGAGGAAATCCATTCTGAAGGGTTTCCTGTTGACAAACATGGGTGAGAACAAAGCCTCCTTCAAAGAGGTAATAAAAACCTAGACTGTGCACCAAATAAAAACATTTATATCAGATCTGACAAGTCAGGACATGTAATGTAATATTTATAACATCAAAACACATCAGCCTACATGAAACTACATAGATCAACACTGTAGCCCTATTCCATATGTGTGTGAGTGCATCTTTGGATGACAGAAAAATATTAATATCTATATATCTCTATATCTATTTTTAAATCTATATATATCTATATATGTATGTGTGTGTGTGTGTGTGTGTGTGTGTGTGTATACATATGTGCATATATATTCTGTACATATGTATACACACACACGCACGCACACACACACACATATATACTTGTATATATATTGTCCATGGCTTTGCAAGGAAACATTGACAAGTAAAACACTGACAGAGCTTTTTATATGAAACAGACATTGTATAAAGAAGACTTAAACTGTTTGAGTTATCTATCTCAGAATGATAAAGCCTCATATTAATTTCTACTGGCCTCTACTTAACCTAAAACTCTAAGTGTACCATCAATGACTGCAGTAGATTTTAATCATTACGGAGACATTGTTTAATTTGAATGCTCATACAATCTGAACAGAGGCTGCAGTGTGATTGCTTGATTGTTTCCTTTTTTGCATGCGGTGTGTCCATTTATATTTTTTGTGCATATTTTGCCCTTACAATGTGGTTGTGGAGTGCCGTGTTGTGAGTGTGCGTAGGCGTTGAGACTGTGTGTGAGGATGTGTGTGTATGAGGCTGTGTACAGCGTGTCTATATCTGGCAGACATCAGGTTGTATAATAAAGGATTGACAGCAGCACTGAGGTAGAAGAGGAAAGAGGACACCAGATTAAAATATTGAGACAGATAGTATAAAAAATACGAGTTTGTATCAGGGGGATTGTGTGTACTGTTGAAGTGTGTATAATCATCATATAGGTCAGCTGGTGACAGTGCATATGTGTTCATGCCTGCACTTGGCAGTGTGTGATTAGGTGTGTTTTGTGTGTGTATGCAGATGGATGTCCAGTTTTCTTTACTAGTGAGTGTGTGTACATCTGCACAGCACGGCCTGATGGTGCGTGTGTTGGTGTTTTTGTCTGTGCTTGTGTGGAAACTGGTGTTTGAGTGTGATACCTGTTTAATGATATGTGCTATTCTGTGTGTGCCATGATGTGTAGTGGTATTTATGCTGTTATGATTGTGATTATTTGTGTCTCGTCTCTCTATAAATCTGCCACTTTGTGTATCAACATGCATTACATCATTATTTGCTTCCATGTGTGTAGTTGTGTGTGTATCTGTTTGGATGCTGGGTCTCAGATTCATGGTGCTTTTGCTGTTGTGTGTGTGTTGCCCTCTGATATGTGATAAAAAAAGGTGTTTTTCTGTGTTCATGTCATCAAGTTGTGTGCTCGTGTCAGTGTGTGTCTCAGATTTCTTGTCTGCCAAGTGTTTGTCTACATCAGTGTGTGTGTTCATCTTGACTTTTGAACATGTACCACATAATATTTCATCTCTCTCTGTGTGAGCATGTGCAGCCATCTCTCCAGTCACAGAGAGAGTCTTGAGGTGTGTGTCTGAGCCCGAGTGGTGAATGGGTGTAGTTACAGTTACAGTGTGTGTGTTCATATTTCTGTCCATACTGACATCAGAGAAAGTATCCATGTCGAAGTGTGAGTTTGAGTCAGCGTGTATTTCCTGCCTGTCAGAACCCCGTGTTAGAGAGTAAATGGTTCGACCCACATGGAAGGGCAGCCAGCACAAGACAAACGCCAAGACGATCACTCCTGGAGAAGGTGCATGGACAGAGAAGCAGGGTGGGGGTAAACACAGGTAGAGGATATAAGAATCATTACACCTGAACAAAGGTAGTAAAATATATCTTTTACACTTATAAACTCCTGTAATTATACTCTAAATGGCTATTTTGTAGTCTTTTGTGTTACTTTAAGTTTTTTTTATTTAAAAAGTTGTGTGAATTTAATCTTTGGCTGACATTTAGGTTTGATTAAATCAAGGAAATCTGAATAAAGTAGGCCTCCCCAATTTATTCAAAAACCATGACTTCAAGTCTAGTTTTAACCGTCTCTCTCTCAAAGATCTTCTCTCCCATCGTGTTGTTGACACAAGTTAACTGCAGTAGTTCTTTGATTCACCCTTCGTCAGATCTTACAGCATGCATGGAAAGTAACGAGGCTTTGATGCCGAAGCGTTAGTCAGAGTGCAGATGGGTCTTTGTGTGAGAGCTGAATGTATAAACAGGACAGCAGCGGACTGGTATAAATCTGTGGGCGGGGGAGACAGGAAGACAAGAAGATGTGACAGGTAAGGAAACAGTGACACAGAGGATGGGTAGAGTGAGTGAGAGGACAGAGAGAGAGAAAGGGAGAGAGGCACACCTTAAGGAAGTTAACAAAACAATAGAAGGAGAACAAAAGACGCATCATATTGAAGGTAAAAATCATTTTTCTGATACATTCTCAATACATTTCATTGTCCCATCTAATTTATGATGTAAGAAACTTTGCTGGTGCATCAGATCTTAAGCTGACTCCCTTCCACTGTGATTTTTTTTTAGCAAAAAACTTGATATCTTCCCTTTAATTTAATGTATTCGTACTGTTTCTCCTTAGGATGAGACTTGTGCAATGTTTTGTGGTTGTGATGTTATCTGCACAGTCGGTGCTCACCTCTCCGCCGGTAACAATATCCTTCCTCTTCAGTTTATCTACCTATAGATTTTATAGTTTTACAGAAAGAAAAATCTAATTTAGCCTTCAAGGATAAGATAAAGCTCAGTGTTGTGGATGTATGTACATGTATAAACAAGTTTATCTGACTCTGCTGCAATATGGTGATTCCTGTCTAATTGTATTAATGTGTTGTCACAGTCTCGCATTATAGCCCGCAGTCTGTCTCAACCATTATGCCCTGCAGGTAAGAAACCCACAATATCTGGATTTTATTTTTCCTATTTCTGTATCTGTTTTTTCTGATTTTTTTTTCCTCAAATAGCTTTGACTCACTCTTTCTAATAAATGAATCAGCTGTTGTTCATATTTGGAAATTGCTATAAAGTGCCGAGGCAAACAGTATCTTTTCTCTCTTTTGGACTTGTTTTTTTTTGCATGTCTCTGTCTTGGTCTTGACGAAAAATGACGCGCACTGCGTCTACATTGACTTCTGTGTTGTACGACCACATCCTTCATTGTTATGCACTTTGCAGAAGTCTGTCTCTGCGCTCCCTGTCATCCGGTTGTTCTCATTTGAGTCTTTCTGTTCTGTCAGGTGAGTTTCAGAAGTCTCGTACAGAGTGCGCACCCTGCCCTCCTGGAAGCTACACATCTGAATCGAACCGAGAGGATAGCTGCCATGACTGCTACAGAGACTGCAAACCAGGTAAAGAAACTATGAGTCATTTATACCGAGTTAACCATTTCATCCAACCAATGTCAAGACTGTGATGATGGCAGTGACCTTTGGATTCTTATAAGAAACTGAAAAATCTATCAGTCTAATTCTCTGCGCCTTTCTGGAAATTACCTTTTTGATGATTAAAATCCATTAAATCATTTCTATTTTCCACTCTCAGAATATAACCAGAGGGTGGTTCAGAACTGCACCGCCAAGTCCAATGTCTTGTGCGTCTGTGAGGCTGGTTACAAATGCACCACAATGGCCTCGGACCGGAGAAACTGCAAATACTGTAGCAAGATCCCGGAAACAACCACAGCTGGTGAGAAACACATGAGCAGTGCAGACCTTAATGTGAACCAGCAGGGGGCGTCATGATAAACAAAGTACACCGAAGAAGCTGTGACTGACTGTAATAGAAAGATCAGTAATGATGGGACAGACTGCACATTAGTCATTTACACATGTGACAGAAAACAAGTTCGGAGCTGTATGTGCACTCTGGGGTTTTCCCTCTCAGTAAGGAAATTAGCAATGTAAGAAATATTCAGATCTTTTACTTAGAATAATAAAAATACGACCTGTGAAATACCGGTACCTTTGCTATTAATAGTATTGCAAGAAGTACGAAATATAAACAAGCACTAGCAAGAACATACAGTCATATATTAAAAGTGATTGTGCTCAATTTGATAAAAGGTCTGATGTACAGCTGATGCAATAATGATTAGTAATGTTGTAACACTGCACATATAAATATAGATATATGAAATATGAGATAAAAAACAAAATTTTGAGTATTATGCTCTCAGAGTATTTGGGGGAAATCAGGTTGAGTAAAGTCTACCAAACTTCTAAAAGGCCGGATCATGACATGATAGAAAAGCTGAACTTCGTAAAGAAATGTGTTTGGTGGGACATTTTATGCTTCTGTTGGTTATGACTGAAAGAGATAACAGGAAATGATGCGAGAGAGCAAAGACTGAAATGACATGCAGCAGAGGTCTTTGGCATGATGTTATCATAGTCCAGGCCTTAACCCTTAGACCCCCAGGGTGCCACAAACATATGACTTCTCTCAACAACGGTGTTTTATTATCAAACTTCAATAAGAATATGGAAGCATATGTAAAGAAAAACAGCTTCAGTGTATTTAAATGATGGAAAAAGAATAACTCTTTGCTATGACATGTGGAACTAGAAGTACAAGTAACTGGAAATCCTCAAACATGATGATTAAAAACGATATTCAAGACATTGTTTTATGATTTGTGACATGATCTCACGACAACATAAAAAACATTAAATATCGCAGATTTCCTCTGCCTCGTGCTGTATTACTTTCACTTGTTCTTCCCACTCATAGGTTAATGTACATCCGTGTATATCTTTGCTATTTGTTGCATCCAGGCTGTTTCTGTGCTTAGACGTGTCTGTGAAATTTTATTTGGTCGGGTTTGTTCTTTGAAATCTGAAACCAGCTGTGTTTGTTCTCCAGCAGCACCGACCATTGTCTCAGACAAAGATAAACACACACTCCCTCCAGCTTCCTCAGGACATACCAGAACTTCTGCCAAACCCTGCCAATCGCCTGCGTGAGTCATCAACTTCCCAAATTACAGTCCATAATAAAGTGAAAGCTCCAGATTTATGACACCCAGAGTCTGGATGACTTGTAATGCTCCCAGAGTAAAAAGAGGGCTGCAGGGATGATGTATTTTGGTACGCCAGCCTGGAAGTTAGCATCACCCTGGTTTCCTTGAAAAAGGAAGTAGGATTATTCAAATGGATTTTGGATTGTTGAAGAAAATGGACCCTGAAAATAAACACAAATATTATGTTTTTGACACAGAAGTTGAATTGTTATGATCACATGACTTTAGTGTCACCACAATTAGGCCACTACAGTATACAAAACACAACCTGACTTGACAAGTCAACGAGTTGGAATAGCTTGTAAGAGCATAAAAATAAGCACAGAGAGGCTGTAAAAAGTGAGTAAGTTAGTAAATTAGTAGCTTTATTCATCATTACATTTAACGTCTTTGACAAACTCTGTCATCTTATTTGGCCACTTGTTAGAAACATCCTTTTGGAAGACAATTAAAGGATAAAAAATTCAACAGTGGGGAACCGACTGATGGATTTTATGTCACAGAACAAAGCTTTTGTCACAAACATGACAGATACTATGAAATATACTGTGTTTGTCTCAATTTGAGGTACTTGAGAGTTTTCACACTTCATCAATATTTTTCACAGCTGTGGCCCTCAGACAGCTCCAGTGGCAGGAAATAGCACACATGTCAAAACAGGTACGTGTTTTTGTGTGTGTGTGTTTTTTTTAAAGGGAGAGCAGAGAATGTAATTTTTATTGTTTTAAGCAAGTTTTGTATAATTTTTTATTAATTCTAGCAACATGGCTTTAGGGACAAAAGTTATGGCCATTTTGGATTGGACAACCTTGAATATCAGTGATAGAAAAAGTATGTTTACATATTACGAGACTATGAAAATAGTCAGGTAAAATTCTTGAACCTTATTGTACCTAATAACATATACAACTAATTTATATTTTTTGTACTTAAATACTCAAGTAAAAGCAGCTAGTTATGTTCCCCCAAAGTCAATTGTAACATGTCACTGAACTGCCATTAGAGTTTGTACAGGCAGTCTTAATCCCCTTATGTTTCCTATAGTGCTCTCAGCTGACTGACATTTTTGGCTCTTAGTGAAATATTTAGAAAACGGTTACATGGATTGCCTTGGAATTATGCTTCAAATATGTATTGTGCCCAGAGCATAGATCCTGTTGACTTTACTTTTCCTCTAGCAACACCAGGAGGCTCACATTTGAGGTTTTTCTGTTCAAACCAACTTTTGCCGATTAGGTTCCCATTAAATGGGGTTCAAATATTCATGTTTTGCTCAGGATTACATGCAGTTGTAACCCAGGCTAACTTAACCTCCATAATTCAATATTTAGTTAACCAAATACCACCAAAATTAACAACTTTACATGATTATTTACATAAGTTAATATTAGTAAGCTAGCAGGCTAAACTTCATTTGCAAACACGGCAAAATACTACTTAATACTTAGCATTGTGTTAGTATGTTAGCATCTAACCAAAAACCCTGCTTTGCCTCAAAGACCTGCTAGCGATACTGTGTAAACCCTTCTTTCTGTTTTTCAGACAAGATCAGCAGTCAGCTGGCAGCCATCTTGTGTCCAGTGGTTTTAATGGGATGCTTTGCCTTTGTGATCCTCATCTTCATTTATCGTCCCAAAGATGAATCATGTTTCAAGCAAGGTGAAATTATGTTTAGATTCGTGACAGGTTTACGATCTGATGTCTCAGTTTAATCAACTGAACCCTTGAACTTATTGAAGACATCATCTGAGCAAAAAATATATGGAGTCTTTATATGTTCCCAGGTGTTTTACATGTCTCCCAGTTTAATATTTTGATAACACCATGGTTTTCAAAGGAAGGGCCCTCAGGAGCCACCAGGGGAGGCTCAGTAACTGGTAGTGAAGATGATGGAAAATGTTACAATAAAGTAAAAAATAAAAATAAATCCGACAGATGATTATTATTATTATGCATATTATTAGAAAATATCATTTATAGTGATAACATATTGAACTTAAATTTGTCATCCTCATCTTACTAGCCCATCTCTCTGTTAAGGTCGTTCACTGCTAGAAGCTGCTCTGCTTCTGAATCTTGGATAGCTAGCTTGCTTATAAACAGTCTAGTCCAACAGTCCAGCTGATAAAAACTCAGCTACAAAAAATCTGAAGAACTCCTGGTCAAGAAAAACTCAAAAGTTTGAGGCAGAATACACAATGAATGGATTTAGGGCCGCATGCTATTTTGTTTGAGTTTTTGTTGCAGTAGAGTCACACTGTTTAAATGTCATCTTGCAAAAGAGGGGGTCTCCCTGTGATATCTGGTGGCTTTGTCATGAAAATGTTTAGCCAAACACTGGACCCTGGGAGAGCTGAGGAGCAAAGGACCCTGGGAAAATAGGAATGACTCCATTAGAAATATGTCATTAGCTATGCAAATTTGCTGAAGACACTAGGTTGCTATCTTGACCTCATATATGATAGTTCATCATCATTTGTGAATGTGGAAAAAACTGAATTTAAATGATTAATTATTTTATTTACTGTTTTCCAGCGATTGCATTGCTGTTATGTAATAAGGTAAGTAGCTAATTTCAAAGCTTCAGTGTATTATGTACATACACAGTGCATGGCATGGCATGGCCTTTTGTTTGCCCCACCCTGATTAACATGCTCTTCTTCAGGGAGGCAAAGACGCTTCTCACAAGGCGAATGAGTCGACTCATCAGTTCACCAGAGACTCATTCAGTGCAAAGCAGCAGCCATCATCCGTTTCAGCAGCAAATCTGGGTACTGATGAGTAAAATAAAAACTTTCATGTAAAGTACTTTTGACTCACTTTGTTGGGTCATTAAGAAAATAAAAAAAAGTAAAAGATGCAGCTGTGTTACTGTTATGAGTTGAATATAGTTCAATAGTTATAGTTGTTATATAGTTGTCCCGCTCTGTAAACTGTACTTTCATGCACTTAAGCTGTAGCAATTAAAACATTCCTCTGAGTGCACTGTTTGCTTGTTTTTTCTTTGTAGGTTCAATTCACGTCCACAGTCCTGGAACTGTCATCTTCAGCTTGCTCAGTCAATTCACAGGCCAAGTTGGTCCAACCATTCAGGGCGGGATGATGACTGAGAGGCCGAGTGTCAAAGACGAAGAGGAAGATGAGAGAGACTGTCCTGTGTTTCACCCCACAACCTCTCCCAGTATTCATCTCTCTGAGGAGGAGAGAAGTGGAGAGATGGACAGCATTTTCTTTCCCTCCCAGGAGCAAGGGAAGGACTGCCACGTTTCCAAGGAGGAGGTGCTATGATGCATCATACAGATGTTAGAAGATTTTTGTTGGTGGTTGTGACTGTTACCATCCGGACTGATCCTAAAATCCCTCTTTCAGAAGAAGGAATTGTGAAACTGTGAAACCACGGATGAGTGTGGTGCAGATGTATCCTCCCATGGCAAACTGTGGATCACCGTGTTCTACAGAAATATTTCAATCTTCAGGTGTTTTTCAAAACCTGTGATCGTTGCACACCAAAAACTTTAACTCTGGGCAGAACAGCTGAAAAGTGACCTCCTTGGTAACCTGTAATTTAAAATGTAAATACTCTTTAGTAAGCTCTGTCAGTTCTCTTAAATTGTTGCCCCTAAATGTTTCATGTGCATAACTATTAGGCATCTTTGATTGAAATAAAATTTTATTTTGAATTTTAAAAAATCTACCTAGAGATTCATCTCCAGTAAAAAGTATTCAAATACATTTAAAATCTGACTGTGAAACTGCAGCAGAAAGTCTATTCATATATATACACATAATGAATGTAAAGAGGTGAAATTCCCTTAACCCTTTTTGTACCTTAGTACATACCACTGTTTAGCAACATACTGCACAACTTCAAACTCATGCATAACTGTGAAAGTGTCACACACTGTATTTTCAGTGTCTTCCAGATTCTTCATGTTTTTTTATACACTTTTGTCCTTTTAACCTGAGGATGTCAGACAGTCATGTTTCCTCTTTGGAAAGCAGCTTTAGTCTTTAAACAAATGTCCTGAGTGGTTCCATTCGCCGGCATAGACCGAGCTTTCGCTTGCCTCCATTTGTCATAATTGTCCAAAGCAATGAGGGATGTTTTGCACTGTAGGGTGTCACTAAAGGTCCGCCTGAGAAATGTTTACTTGTCCAAGTTCAGGGTCTGTTTTGAGGTTGGCCACGCTTCCTGCTTCCTGGACAGGCTTAGAAACTTCTTCGTCCTCAGAGCTTGGTGGCACTGGTGCACATGTTTTAGCCAAAAGATAGCCTAAGCAAACAGAGAACAGGGTTTTTTTTATGTAAAA
>JAUZTA010000030.1:9458096-9469271 GCA_034780835.1 Ctenochaetus striatus | reverse complement strand
CCCCCCCCCCCCCCCCCCCCCCCCCCCCCCCCCCCCCCCCCCCCCCCCCCCCCCCCCCCCCCCCCCCCCCCCCCGCCTAATTTTCTACATTCTTATGTTTGTCCTCCCTGCTGCTGACCCCCCTTAGGAGCGAGGTCAGCTGGATGTGTTGAAACAGGAGCTGGAGACTTATGCTGTGCCTGTCAATCTGAAGTGGAGGTGGAGGGAGGAAAGTAAGGGAACAACACTGGAGAACAGCTGGACAGATATAGTGGAGTCTCATCCGGTACAGACCCTTTATTATAACTCGGTATTTTGTTTTTGCACACTGTCAACAAATCCTACGAAAACTGCCAAAACTGACATTGAATTAAACCCACTAAAAGCATTGCTTGCGTATTAAAAGCCTGAGCTATTGAGTTCTGTTGCTGTCCAAAACTCAGCACCTGGAAAAGGTATAATAAATGGTAATTACTTTATATGTTTTTGGTTATTTTAATACATCAAAATAATTGATACATATTCTGTATGAATGTAATTCAGCTGTTTAACTTGTAACCAAACTTGTCATATACATGTGGTGATATAAAAAATACAATATTTAGCTCTGAGATGTAGTTGAGAAGGAGCATAAAGCAGCATGAAAATGAAATAATCAAATAACAAGAAGAAGAACCTCAAAATTACCAGTACTTAAGAAAATGTAGTCAGTTACATACGGTCTTTTTTGGATTTGTTGACAGTCAAATATAAATGTAGAATGCCTCAATATTCTTAAAATGCTCTATATACTTATCCTGCTCTTTCTTCTGAATACCTGCTCCATCTCCATCTCCAATAATTGTTTCATTTGCCTCCTCTGTCCTCTCTCCCTTTCTGTGTTGTTTTTATTTTCAGACAATGTCTAAGATGGAGAGACACCAGCAGGAGGCGCTGTGGGAGTTTGTTCATACTGAGCTCACCTACATCAACAAGCTAATTATCATAAGAGATGTAATAAGTCACTCTTTACCTGCTGTTGCAGTCTCATTTAAATACAGTATTTCTGTTTATGTGTGTCAGAGCTAAAAGGGGAGTTTCCACAGGATGTTAACAAAGCTCTCTCTGCTTCTCACAGCTGGTTATTGCTTCTCTTGTCAACCTGCACCAACATGGATTTCTCCAGGAGGTCAGTTCACTGAGCATGCAACCTCATATAGAATAAAAGCACACAAACAAGCTGCACAGCAACTTCAATCTAAAGGCCTATTTTCCATAATTCTGCAAACCCCTGACACACATTCAAAGGCACAAGAACAACATCCGCTCTGCTTTAACCAGAACACAACAGACAAATGGAAAATGCAGCACAACAACAGATTTCCATTGAGAACACGGAAAATATCACAGAGCAGGGGTGTGCAAATCTTTAACACTACAATATTTATTTTGCTTTTACTTCCTCCTGTGGCAGGCGACGCCTGAGCTGCTTTTCTCCAACCTTCCCTCCATCCTCGCTGCCCACCAGCTCTTCTGGCAGGAGGTGATTTATCCCATGCTAAGTGAAGTCCGGAGGACGGGCATGCCCTTTGACCCCACAAGGTTAGAGGTTGGCTGCCAGGAGGTATGAATTCAATGTCTGCAAGAAACATTACAACACACTCATTCTGCCTGTCAGTGCGGGAATGTACTTAAATGCATTTACTCAAGTACTTTTTTAATGCTGCTGCACATTTATCCAACAGCTTAAGTTACCAGCTGCATTGGGCATTCAAAAATGAAAAAATAGTTCATATAGAATATAATGGATTTTAATGGAGTAACTTGCCAAAAATACAAAATAGTAAAAAATAAATTCATTACAACCAGCCATAACATTAAAATTCTAGATATAAGACAAAAGGTTAAGATAAATCATTCACAATAATAGAAAAATAATAAAACTTCCCTAGGAGACATTCTGCTGTCCAGTGACCACTTAAACCTCCAGTTATGTTTTATTAAGTGATGTTATTTCTCTTTTGACTGACAATTAAATTGAAACCAAAAACAAAACAAAACAGAAAACTTTAAAAGACACTATTTTAATATGATGGAAAAAGAGAAAATATTTAGGCTGGTCATTTAAGTTATACATTTGGTGCTAAAGATTACAGAATAAGATTACAGTAAAAGGTTAGCTTATGACGCATATTCAAATAAAGTCTGATGTCAAGGATGAAATGTGGATAAACATTTTACTCTGTTAATCTTTTCTCACTTCGTGAGTAATTCTCTCCATTGCACAGGTACTCTGACCGTCAATACTTGGTATTTCCTTTAATCAGCGATTTCTTACTGACACATTTCCTACAAACTACCTGTAGTATTCTCACTAAGTATGTGACCGTCCTGCTCTGTTCAAGGTCCTCCAGCTCGCTCAGTCACATCAGCTCCAAACTACATAAAAAGGGATTTCTGTCTTCGTGTCTTTTTAAAAAAATATATGAATATAATCAAAAGTGCTCCACTAGTTCAGCATTGCACTCCTGTGACACTGTCAGACTCATGATGGACAGTTTTATTTTAAAAAAAGGATCAAACTAAACACTGCAGAGTCAGAGATGTCTTTTTATTGCATTCATTTTCCTTTCTCTGAAAAAACCTGGCACCCACGTCACCAGCAATGTCACCATGTCACCAGCAGTTTGGTCGCAGATTCAGCTGTATTTTCCCCTCATGCTCTATCTCAGAAGCAGTGAAAAGTTCTCGCCAAATCAGCAATTTTTATCGATTATTACCAATAACTGGGGAAGCTACAAACAAAAAAAGAATCCGGTTGGATTTTTTGTGAAATACAGGGCGGCACGATAGCATTAACACAAATATGTTATTTTATTTTTGAAACATAAATCACATTGATTTCACTGGTTCTTCTTTAGGCCTCAAGCAGAGATAAAGCAGAGACGACAGAGATCATACAAGATCGCCTCTTATATAATCTCTTCTTCTTCTAAAACATCAGATTTGTTCATTTTCATGCTTGTTTTGTCGATTCGCAACCAGCTTTGACTCAGGTGATATCACTACTTTAATCTTGCTCTGTGTCCTACAATTCATAGCACAAACTATCAACATCCTGTCTTTAATCAGATTTTATACAGCTCAATCAGAAGCCACAAAAGACTTCATACAGCTTTATCCACTAATGGAAGAACATTTTTGTAAGAATTTCCCTCTCTGTTACATTTTGCATGCTGGACTTTTGGCACATACGTGTAGGTAATGGGGGTTTTCACGCTGTCATTTGGCATTTTCTTTTCTTTTTGTCCCCAGTTCCATCAGCGCTTCTCTTCCTATCAGCACTACTGTTGGGAGGAAGAAAACAATCTGGAGTTCACACGCAGGCAGATGGAGAGCAACCCACATTTCCTCACTTATGTCCAGGTAGGCAAAGCAGCAGACATGAATATGCATGACATGCAGAGTCATAAACACACCCAGGCGTGCATGGATGAAAGCTCACGCACACAATCACACTTCAAACACTCACCGACACAAACCCCATTATTAGCATTCAGGTCTCTCAAATGGAATTCAGTGTAATGAGTAAGTGTTCTGTCATCGATGGTGGCACCGTGTGGTTTCATAACCTTGTGGGCGACCTGTAATAACTGCATCCTGACGGGCAACCACTTTTCTCCAAATGATTCAGACTTCAAGAGTATTTCGGAGGATTTCACATTCATAAAACTTAGCTCAACATTTATGGGAATAGTGACTACAAGAAGAGTGTGTCTTGAGGAACCTCTCAAAAAGTCACAAAAAGCCTGGAAGACTAAAAGCCAGAATTTGAACAGGATTTTGACATAAAACACCCTTAAAATAACATGGCTATTACGTATATGGAAAAAAGTACCACCGTAGTAAATATGTTTGTTCGAAACTTGTTTTTAACCGATGTCTTACCATTGCACTTTTCAGCCTGAGTGGGAGGTGGTATTTTTGTGTTTGACACGTTAGATACATACCAGGAAATGGCCCCCGGTGGGTGTAAAGGGTCTTCTGATGTAAGTGAAACAAAACAAAAACATGTCACATAGAGCTGGTGGTATGTTTTGTTTTGGTTGTGGTGGTGTTGTGGTATATTTGTCAAGTCAGTCTTCTGCCGTCACTCCGATGTACTGTGAAGGTGAACAAATGAATAATGTCTTATTTAATAAGGGTAATCTAGAGATCAAATCTCATGGGGAACCATTTTCTATTTAAAAAATGGCAGAAAAGTCCCTACAGTTAAGATTAAGAAGCACAAACAAAATCTATTTCAAAACATTTAAAAAAAAAAACTACAATCAATCTTATAAACACAGTCAGATGCTTTTTGTGTTCCTATAGGAAGCTTCTGGGCACTTTGGGTGATCAGACCAAGCTTTTTTCCCATCATACATGGTTTCAAGTCACCACGCAATAAAAATAGTTTTAACCAAAAGCACAGACTTGAGGCAATGCTCTTGTGTTTTCTGTATGTTCAGTGGGTTGAGAATCACCCTCAGTGTGAGCGAATGCGGCTTGGAGACATGCAGGCCAAACCACATCAGAGGATCACGAAATACCCTCTGCTGCTCAAGGCCGTGCTGAAGACCACTCAGGACCCTCATGTGCAGCACAGACTCAGAGGCATGGTGAGAAACATTTAAAGAGCTATACCATTTCAAATATATCTTAGATTAATAGAAAGTATAGTAGTAATAGATATAATGTGGGTGGAGGCCTCCCCTTTCTCTGTGAAAATACAGATTTGAATGACTAATCTTCTTTGGAAAAATCCCTTGAATATCTCAGTGATGTTCTTAGGAAATAAGGAAGGGAAGGGACGGTATTAAAATTTGGCATTTGGTAAAATGATCATTTTCTATTTTACCCCGCAAGTAAACAGCAGACAGATACTGATAATCTCTCAATATTAAATGACACACTATCAAGTATTTTCAGTTCCAGACTTACTCCAAGGTTATATATTTAATCACATGTTCAAAGGGTAAGTTCAGCATATGTGGACTGTTGCAAATGGCATTAATTGGAAAAGCCTCTTACTTCTTCCTGTTAACTTAGTAATCTAATAGCAATCAAAATGTTTTCGAGCTACTAAGAAAATCCTTAAGAGAGTGTGACAAGATGTATTCTGCTGTTCAGCTCAACACAAATTATTGGTTTTATGCAGAACATAAACAAAAACTCTCCTTCGCTCACACAAAACATCGTCTTCTTGTTCCTCTCCAGTTGTCCAGTGTAAACAGTTTTTTGGAGAGTATCAATGACTACCTGAGGCTAAAAGATGAGGAACTGGCTCTCACCATCTCTGCTCAGAGGTTGGAAGGATATGAAGTGGAAGGGATAAATGAAGAAATTGACAAGGTAATATATGATTGTTGATTAGTTGTCATAAATAACTGGAATTTAGTCTTCAAAAGCCTCTTTATCGCAGCCAAATGTAGAATAATAATGTTTGCACACCCTCTTATCAGACAGGATCTTAAATTTCATTGAACGTCATGAGTTTCAGGGAAAATAACCTAGTATTTGCTGTGATATGTTTTACCACTGATGATCTTTTTTTTTTGACAGTATGTCAGAGAGATCTGCCAGTTTGACCTGACACGGCCAATCAGAGGAGTAGGTCCTAAAGTTGTGCGTAAGCTGCTGTTAGAGGAGAATTTGAAGATTCGCGTAAGAAAAGACAGCAAAGTGAGCAGAGTCAGTGCACTCAGTTACTGTATATTTTATCTATCCCTTCAAATTATTATTATTTATTTTTAATTTCCCTCTGTCTCCTTATTTATGGTCTGATGCAGCTGGAGGTGGTGGCGCTACTTTTCTCAGATGTACTTCTGATGACCAAAGTCCAGAAGAAAGGAGAGCGGCTGAAGGTAGTTCGACCTCCTCTGGCCCTCGACAGAACATACTGTGTTGCACTGAAAGATGGCTGTGAGTAACTTACTCCCTTACGGTCAAGATACAAGACGATTAGATTTTGTGTAAATATGGTATAGGTCCCATAATAATAATCAACTCCTCCCTTTCTTTCAGGTTCATTTGTTCTCGTGGAGATCGGTGAGCTTCAGAGTGCTATGAATGTCTACGTATTTGCAGCCAGCACCTCAGACAGCTGCTCCACATGGGTCTCCACCATCCACCAAGCGAAGGTAAAAACTGACATGTCTCTCTAAATGTATTGAAATCATAGCAGTCTAATTAATGCCATTTAACAGTGTGCAGTGTCGGTCCGTCCAGCTGTTTGGTCCAGACTGAAATATGGCTTTTTGTTTTGTTATATGAAATAAGTAATAAACTCGTTTATTGTTGAATGTATTATTAATTTTATTTCTGTGATATTTTCAGGAAACACTGAGAAGATGGAGAGAGACAGAGAGGAACATACAGCTGGAAAACTGGAAAAATCAACAGCTTGAGACTAAACCTGTCAACAACACAGAAACCAAGACTGGTGATATGGAGGCAGAAGAACAACCTCTTACACAATCAAGAATGGAGACTTTCGTGGATGAAATCAACGAGGAACTTATTATCCCTCGATCAGTTAATGGGATCCTTGCATCTAAAGAAGCAGGGGAACAGTATCACCCTCCGCGATATGTGACCACTAACAACACCGTTGTACCTTGTGTGCACCCACAGCCCAATAGCAATAATCATAGATTGGTACGTAAAGGGTTCACTGGTCGGCAACAAGCAGTGGAGTGGATAGAAATGAGAGTAAGAAGACAACAACTTGGGATCCATGCAGAGGAAGATGAGAAAATGGTTGCATCTACCAACATAAATGAACGAAAACTGAGCTGGAATCACAGGACACAGAGTTCCCCCCATCTAGATCATTTCACTCACAGTACTGCAGCTGAGCCATTAAGATACAACACAACCAGACCACATACTCTCTTACTAGGTGGATATCCAGATGTTGACTACCCAACAGATGAAAATACTAGTTCACAACCTCCTTACCAGCCAACGATATCCAGAGAGGAGCCTGAGTTCGTAGGAGAATCTGGAGAAGGAGCGAGATTAACAAAAAGAGACTTAGATTTCCGTCCTCTAAACCAGGACATGAGGAGAAATTCCAGCAACAGCCTGTCTGGAGAAAGTGACACATCCTCAGAGGTCTGGGGTTTCTCCAGGATTTTGAGATCGCCCAAATTACGGAGAAGGAGACCAATCAGCACCCATCAGGGTCCCTCAAGTCAGACATCTAGACAGATTTTCCAAGGCTCAAGACCAACTTGGACCGCTTCTTTTCCCAACTCAGAATACAACCAAAGTTTCAAGAGAAACTCTGTTCCTCCTGGACACAATCCAGACTCACACCGGGTGCTGAAGCTGGGCTCCCTGAAGCCGAACCAAGGGATGTTTTGGAACATGTACAACAGAGTTTCTCCAGAACCCCAAACGCTGTCTGAACCTGAGCAACCTGATTTCGACTTCTATAACAAAAGGCCCAAAATTAAAACCCAAAGAAGTGCCTCCATTCCTAACATCATTATCGAAGGATGCCATGGACTTCATCTACAGTCCAACAGTCACTACACATTACCCCAAGAGAAAGGAACACAATACCCCATCACAGGACGCAATCCCAACGGATATCCCTCACCTCTGGAGGGTCTTTTGGAAAGAGCCAAAGAGAGGGACAGAGATGGATTTAGAAGAGACAGAAATGTGAAAATCACCAATCTGAGACACAGATATCCTCCTCCTTCCCCCTCCTTTTCCACCACACCATCACCTTCGCCCAGCGATGGAGATAGAGACACAGAGTGGGAGGAGGAGGTAGAGCTAATGAGACACAGAGCTCTCACAGTGAGTAAAGGATGGAAGGAGCAGCTGGTGGATGGAGATGATGATGAGAAGAGGGACAGGTCAGTATGACAAAGTGACCTTTGCTTGCACATGTTATTCACTGTTTGACTAATAGTAACTAAAAACTAGATATGTTTATCAATCTCCAGGAGTACATAATGGGTTTCATTGCCTGTGAGCAATCAAAAACAAAAGAGATAAACTTAGATCAGCCACAACAGATGACATAAATGACATAAAGCCCAAAAAAACTCATACAGAAACACAATGTATCACAATTCCAAGAGAACATACGTCAAACAAGTGATGCACATTCTATATAAACAATAAAATAGCCAATAATTCTGAAACTAAAGTTTCACAAGTTAAAAATGCGTTCAGTATTAGAGAAAACATGCAAATATTACACATCAAATTTGTACGTGACTTATGAGTGGAACATTATTTTATCTCCCCTGTTAAAGTGCACCTGTGGCACCTACAGAAAAAACATACACTGCATAACTGTAAAGGAGGAGCTCCACCCTGCTGCTTCATGTATCACTTCAACACACCCATATCCTATCTTATGCTGCTTTAATTTATTTAATTTGCTTGATTTATTGAATTCCCCCTAACTGAGAAATGTATTTTTAAACTGTAAAAACTTAACTATCGAAATTAGTGTTCAGTGTTGAGTAGGCTCTTGATGGACAGACTGTTCTGTGAGAATGGAAACTTAAAATTACCCCGTGCTTCTTATGTTTCTAACCACAGAGAAACTGTGGCAATATTATGTACCGATTATCACGTTGAATGCATGTCAAACCTCATAACACACTTGCTATGACCTTTTTTTAAAATGTTTTAAATGATGTGTTGTGTACATAAAAGGGGCCACAAGCCTCATAACTGTTTCCATGATGAAAAGTCAATTCAATTCAATTCTTTTCATGAACTAAGCTCTTTGTCTCTTTTCATTTTCTAAAATTTCAATATAATTTTGCAAATTTGAGCACCTTGTATAATGTTCTTAAACAGCATTTAGTCTAAGCGATTATACTGCCAAAGAAAGGAAAGAGTGATTCTGAACATATTAAGTATTCAGATGTGGGTACAGTACTTGTACTGTAGGTGTTAAAGAATCGTTTGTGCTGATCATCTGTTTCCATCTCTTCTTTAGCGTTGTCTTCACAGACGGTGTAAACGTGGACTGGACAGGGTGGTGCTTTGATGATGATGAAGTCCTGGATCATATAAACCCTTCAGACGAGGGGCTTCTGGAGGGCATCAGCCGATCTTTGACCTTTTGGCAACTCCAAGGGCTGTCAGAGCAGGATGACGGGGAGTGTAGTCAGGTGTAGATCTGATGCTGAGACCTGAAGTGGATCCAAAAACTAGAACCATCAATAGAGTAAATTATTGAAATTAAAAATTCAGTCTTTAAACGTAAATTACAGAACAAGGACGACGGGCTTTTTATTGAAAAGCTGAAGTACTCAGAGAAGAAAAAAGGACTTTTGCAATCTAAATAATGGGGAAACTCAAAAATCCTCAATCTGAATTATGGCCCAAAAAAATCTGTAACTAATGTAAATTATGTATAGTGTAAAATTATGTAGAATAATAGTGTTTTGTGTAAATATAATGAAACATTATTTTTTATAAACTACGGCATATTTTATTTATAACAGTAATAAATTCTTCCTCTTATTGACCTGAGAGTTCCTGATTATATGTATAATGTAATAAAAAAATCAGATTATTTATTTTGAAGCACTTTATTTATTAAATGTTCTCAGTGTGTATAAATGGAAACATTATACAGTAGAATAATTGAACAGTTACAAAGACAATTTACAACATTTCAAATTCATAACAACAACACTGCTACAACGTCTGCTCTGAAAATACTGTATTTACAAAACTTGTGCAAAAAATTCTCCCAATGTATTGCATTCAGGACAAAGATGGATCTCTTAAGTTAAGGTTTTGAGATCTTTCCCGCGATGCCGCTTCTTTAATGTGCCTTTATGTTTTCTGTCTGCTCCTTTCTCTCTTCTCTCGTTCATTTGAGATGCTGTGAACAATCGTCTCCAGTGCAGGATACTGAAAGATCCTTCTCCTCTGTGAAGAGAGATTCACAAATTTGCTTAGAAGACCAACTTAAGTCCACTTCAAGACATGACGTGCAACATGTTTTGTATTAAGGTCATTTCTTTCCAATGAAACTTATGCAAATCATTTTCTTGAATCAAGTGACTTATCTTGAAACAATGATTTCCCTTAATTTAAGGTTTTGCAAGAAATGTTGAAACTGAAATTATTCCATGCAACTGTTTTCATTTCCCCCTTTTTTTTCCCCAAAAATAACAGTTTTTGAGAAATAGTATACAGAGTTATGCAGTATTTCAAGGTTCTGTAAGTTAAAGGTCTTTACCCTTTGGTAGTTCATGTACATCTTAACCAAAACCATCAACAGAACAATGAGGAGAAGGCTGAGACAGACCACGGCAGCTGTGTTGTTTGAGTGACCTGATGATTTTTTCCCACTAAGACCACCTGAAAAACACATTAAAAAAAGTCAGATAAAAGCATAATACATACTAGTATTTGTATTTTTCAGATTCAGCATAAACAATCAATCCAGCATGTTGGTTTATTTTGTGTAAATTCTTTATTGAGCTAAAATTTCAAGAGGAGACAACATACTCATGAGTTGAATGTGGTATGTTACGTCTCCCAAAATGCCCTCTTTCCCGTAGAATCGACACGTCCACTCGCCATGGTTCTCCTCTGACACTGTGCTGATGCTTAGAGTTTTCCCCTTCTGGATGGACCTAACTGACTGGGTGCCATTGAGGTCATAGACCACACTAACCCACTCGTACTCAGTGACTTCACTCGGATCGGAGAGTTGGCAGGTCAGGGTCATGGAGTCTCTTTTCTTTGATGGGACGCTTTTGTCAACTGAGAGAAAAACAAGAAAATAATATTATTTTGATGGCAAAAAGAAAACATAAATGGAATTTTACTATCTCTTTATCTGAATCTGTAGAAGCTTACTTTTGGCAACAACAAGCTGCATTTTTCGAGTCAACCTCTGTCCTCTGACGAACGCAGAGCATTTGTAACCCCCCTGATCCTCAAACCCAACTTCTTTCAAACTGGCAGATTTATCAAAGGGGGTCTGGGAGGAAGCTGAGGACGTAGAGAAAGAGGCAGGAAGAGTCCCAGGTTTCAGTTTCTCCCAGACTGGAGAAGAGGGCTTTAAATCGGAGGAGAACACACAGGGGAGTGTGACGGCTGATCCCACAGCGGCGTACACTTTAGTATCATCTCTGGATGGCTGGATGATTCCTGTGAAAGAAATGGGAATCAAAG
>JAUZTA010000030.1:9411967-9423828 GCA_034780835.1 Ctenochaetus striatus | reverse complement strand
CCCACAGCCTGACACTGTGCCTTGCTCATTTTCCATCAAGGTTCTGTCTGCCGCTGGCAGACAAATGGGAAGGAGGTTTGGGCCAAAGTTCACCCTAGAATCTAACCTGATAAGAGCAATATCATTATCAAAATTGGTGCGTTCTCCAGTGACCCTGGTGTAGCTGGGATGAATTATAATCTTCTCACTGTTCATGGCAATTACATTAGAAGGCCTTCTTAAAGTTTGTTCCCCGTTTACCAGCCCACCATACAGGCGCAGCTCAGTGTCAGGCACATCCTCCACAACATGAGCTGCTGTCACTGCCCATCGGTCATTGATCAGTGTTGCCGCTCCTCTTTTGGGCTCTTTAATCAGAAGATTCCAAGGTAATTCTCCCAGGTTTGCATCCTCACCTCCCAAAATTCTGCCTACTGTTGTAGGATGTTTTTCAGGCATCCCACAAACTGAAAATACACAGAACATCATCAATAACACCTAACATCTGTAAAAAAAAATTATGGCTAATATTTGAGAAAAAATAAAATAAAAACTAAAGAAGTCTTACCTTCAACACATTTCGGCATTTCTGTATTGCCACCACTTGATTCCCAATCACTCTTAGCATTGCAGGTGTATGTGTCTAAAAGATTGAAGAAAGCAAATGAAATCTAGTCAGTTTAGGAGTCTAAAAATAAAAGTGACATGGACAGTCTTTGTTTATTCACCTTCTCCCTCCAGTCTGTAGAACTTTGAACTGCAGTTAAACTGAATCTGGGCTTTATACTGATAGTGTTGGTTATCTGAGCCAACTAACTGAAGGATGCTGTCTCTTGGAATTTTAGGAAAACCGCAATTCACCGCTACAAGGGACAAAACAGGAGAAAACATTGTGAAATACAGGGTGAAAGAAAAACCAACAAGAATTTTTAGCGAATGTTCAGAAAAAAACAAAACTTGGCTGTAGCCTGACTCACGGTCACAGGCGTGTGAGGGGTACCATGCTCCTGTACGCTGGCATGTTGTCTCATACTGTGATGACAGGATCTGGGAGTTTTGCTAATTTATCAAAGAAGAACTCTATTAGTTTGATGGTGGCTAAAACACAAAACACCATTATGGGTTCTAGATCTCTGAATACTCACAGTATTTGTGACATAGCCAGTTTCACAAGTGACTGTCACTGTTTGGCCGGGATGATACTCTGGATGCTGAGGAGCCGCAGAGGAGTGAGGGGTTACCAGAGCTGGACACACCTTGTCTGCAATTAACAAATGAAAAGATCCATACTTTGTGATGACTCTTCAACAAACGTCGTATTTTTTTTCCCATTGTGTCACAGGTAAGGAGGCTGCAGTACCTCTGGTTTTAAAGTGGAGGCTGAAGCCTTTGTTCGTGCCAAAACCATCAGAGGTGAAGCGGACGACGACATGATTTGAGTGGGTGAGGAAGGGAGATGGGGGAGGCGTGTGGCCACAGAATGGCCCCAGAGTCCCAGAGGGAGTCTCAATCTGCAAATAAAGTAAAGTTACCAAATGCACTTTTCCTCATATATGTGTGTCCGACATAGACAGTGCAGATACAGATTAACCAAATCAGCCAAAGCAAATATCGAATGCAAGAGGCAGAATTTGCATAATGAAGTCAAAGAACAACTCTGTGCAACAGTGAGTGAAAAGCACAAGCCAGGGGATGGATACAGGGAAACTCCCACTTAACTGAACATCCCCTGTAGTCCTCCGGGGATGTTAAAGGCACTCCGAGGTCGGTGGTCTCCCTCACTTATAGCAGGCCAATACTTGAGAAGTTTATGGGCGTTTTTTTGTAAACAGTGTCACAGCTCATATCAATCAGATTAATCTGTCTTTTTAATATCTTGAGACCAACTAAAACTCCTGTTGGTGAGAGAGACCAACAGGAGGGTTTGTCAAAAAGCCACAAGAGACAAATTGAGCTTTTGACCATTAGTTTTAGCAGCATGCTACACTGCAAAGCACCATAAATACATCATCCTCACTGTAATGCCTTATGGTTGCAGCATCATCCTATGAGGATGTTTCTCTATAGCAGCCTCTGAAAGGCTTGTGAAGACAGAAAACACAATAACAAAGCAAATAACATGGGAATCTTGGAGGAAAACCAAATGTAGACTGCAAGGAATCTTTTATCTTTTTTTTCTTGTAATACTTCACTGTGTTTATTTTAGGTCACTTTGTGAAGATCTGTTTCATTGAGGTCAGACCTGAATTCACTGTTTTAAAGTGATAAAATATTAATGTTTCAAAAGGGTGAATATTTTTTTCAAAGGAACTGCAGATAAAGACAAAATGATTCAAAATGTGCAGTACAGATAGACCATAAATGGCCAAAGTAAGATGTGTTCTAGTGATTAAATCAACAGTTTTGATGCCTTTTTTTCTGAACTTCCTCTTCCAGCTCTGTAGCAGTATGCATTATTAGAAAGACATTCCTCCATGAGAAAATTACATATTTTGATTCAACCTACCCTCAATGCATCTATGCATTGACCGTCAGGGCTTTGCTCCACATCAAAATCTTCAGAGAAGTGCAGCTCCAGCTGCAGGTGGTCCTCCACAGACAGGGTGTACTGACAGTTGGCGTTCTCTGCATAGGAAGCAGGCCAGGAGGGACTGGATATGTCGCCTTTGTACAGCCCAGACAGATCTTCAGTGCAGCTCACTGTGATGGAGATAAGAATATTTGGCATCCCAAGTGTCCCAAATGTCATTAACATAATTATAAGTATTTCTCAATCAGCCTTGACTCATCCAAACCACCCCTGCCTCCCCCTTTGCCTGCTTCTGCTTTTCCATTTGCCAATTTTCACTTCATGTTTAAGTCATGTTCCTTCTTGTTTGACCCGTCTCATTCTGTACACTCATACTGAGATTATTTGTACCAGTGCATGTGTGTCTGTCCACATCCAGGTAGTAACCATGGCGACAGGAGCAGTAGTAGCCTCCGATGGAGTTGTGACAGAACTGCGTGCATCCGTTTTCAGGGTCGTCCTGACATTCATCAAAGTCTGAGGGAGAATCAAAAGGTCAGATGATGATAAAAAGCTTTCTGCATGACGCTATTTAAAGGAGTCTTAAAGGAGTTAAAAAACAGGCTGTGTGCTCTATCAGTGGTTCCTATTTTTTTTTCACCATATCACCACTATACTTTCACTTCACTATATTTTCTTTAACCAAGTCATGGCACCAGTTAAGTAGATAAACTGAGCCCAGTAAGACTTCTTTTGTTTCACTTTCTTTAAAGCTGGGGTCGGTAGGATTTGAGAAACCAGCAGAAGTAACCTAGATTTCGTAAAGTATCCGACGTCTCAGGGTAAAAAGAAATGGGCTTTGGTGGAACTTGTGCAGCTCATACATGACTTGTTATTCTGCTCTGCTCTCTGCTCACCTTGATTTGTATAAAAGCCTCTGAAGCCAGTGTGCCTCTTGATGTTTGAGTAGTCAGAGTGAAACGAGAGAGAGAGGCAGCCACCCGGAGAGGAGAAGAGCAAGGGATTTACAGTGTCCTGAAGCTCCTCAAACTCCATTTTGCCACACAGAACGGAAATGAGGTTTCCATTTGAAAAGACCTGGAAAAGACAAAATCAGAGAATTATTTGGTAGAGGACAAAATAGCATTATAGACATAGATTAGCAACTTTGACTTCTTAAAGTAGAAGCATTCATGGCTTTTGTTGACCCCTGACCTTCAAGGCATCATTCTCACAGTTTTGGCTGTCCTCAAGGTCCAGGTGGATGAGCCTGATGGAGATGGTGTGACCTCTGGGGGCACACCTGCTCCAGTTTAGACTGGCATGGGGCAAGTATCCGTTTGGATACCCTGGAGACTCCACCCATCCCAGCAGCATTGAGGTGGCTGAATGGGAGAGCAGGAGAAGCAGGAGACTGAGGAAAAAAAGTTAAAAAAGAAAAAAATATTATTTATTTTGAGATCCAAATAAAAGCCCAGTGAAACTTAAAAAAAAGCAACAGTGCCGGACAAATGTGTGGGTTCATCAGTCACAAAATCACAATCCTATCACACATGCACTTCAGCTATCATTATGATGTAGTAATGTAATATGATTTTATAAAACACTAGAAAACACTAAATAAAAATAACAAATTAGTGCAAAAATCCAAACCCACCTTAATCTTAACATCTTGATCCGAACAAATCTCCTCACAAAGAAGCTATTTCAACATCTCTCCTTCCCCTTTTCTTAATAATTTACTTTCCATCTCTCGCTCTTCCTTGCTGCCCCCTTTCTCTCTCACTTATAATCTGCAAACGCAGACATTTTACAAATCTATTTATAAATTGATCTTTGTATGTTTGCAGCAACCAAGGAGCAGCTGTGGGTCTGTGGACTGGAAGGAAGACGGGCTGGGCCAAAAACTTCTCTGGTTGACTGTTACTCTTTGCAGTTTCAGCCGAACAACATCCCTGCACCACAGGGTCAAAGTTCAGTTGAAACAATGGAGATGGAGTGAAAGGGAAGGGTGTTGTGTACGGAGGAAATGTCTCATTGTGCTGCTTTGCTTTGTTAAATTAAGAGTGCCAAATTCAGCCTTTGGTCCTGTAACTTTACGGAAACACACACACAGTTCACCTCGCAGTTAGAGGGCTAACACAGGAAGGAAATGAGAAGAAACAGAGATCAAGAGAGGCAGAGAGCGAGAGAGACACAGAGAGAGAGAGAGACAGAGAGAGAGACAGAGACAGAGAGAGAGAGAGACAGAGAGAGAGAGAGGCAGAGACAGAGAGAGAGAGGGGAAAACAATGATAAGGGTCACCGGGGTTTTCCACTGAGTAGGATTGAAAAAGACATAAGAAGAAGAAGGTAAGAAAGAGAAAAGGGGAAACATATATGTAGTCACGGACAGAAAGAAGAGAGGAGGTACAAGAATCTGAAGATCAGTTCAGTAAATGTCAGAAAAAGAGAAAGGGAAGAGAGACTACACCTTGATTGATGCCCAGTGATAAGATAAACAGCCGTCATTGTAAAGATCAGAAGCAGGTTTAGGGGTAGAGTGTACAGGACGGTATTTCACACACCTGTTGAGGATTGTACTTGAATGGGAGACATATAGCGAAGATGAACTGCTCTAAAGAGAACGAGTACCCCAAAGATGGGAAATGCTGCGATCGCTGTGATGCAGGTCAGTCAAATTCTAAAACTTATTTTCTGTTTGGATAAAAAATCTTTGCAAAGTGTAGCTCTGTTCAACTTTTCAGGATTCCTCTCAAACTTTATTTGCTTAAAAGCCTTACATTCGATCCCTCTGCATGTCTCTTTTCTCCCAAATCTTATCAGGATCTTACGTGAAAGCTGACTGTGATGCCACGAAGAAAACGGACTGCAGCGAATGTAGACGTGGCTTCTTCACAGCGGCCAAAAATCACATAAAAGATTGTCACATATGCAAGGACTGCAGTTCCAGTAAGTCACACGCTCTACTGTAGATGCATGAAGGCACACACTTTTCCTGTGCTGCTAACGCAGATTTCCTTCCTCTTCTCCCCCCTGCTGCCTTTCTCACCGAGTATGCATATGTCTTTTGCAATAGTTTTATATAAGCACAATGAGAGGATCTAGATTTTTACATCGTGGTCTTTTGCACTTTGAACCCTTTAAACCTTGTTTAACCTCCCAGACGTGCCAGTAGGTTCAGTCAGGGTCAGCTTTGTAGCCAAACGTGGTTCAATTTTTTCAGTTATGAAAGATACAAAGAAAACGGGGCTGAGTTGGGGGGCAAATTTGTATAAATGATGCTTTCTAATTCTATGGAGCAGTTCAACTGTTAAAAAAAACATCAAGTCTTTTAAATATTTCACTCAGTGATGATAATGTTGTTTAAATGAAGAGTAAATATGATTCTGTCAAAATGGAATAAGGAAATTTTATAAATGATCAAAATCCCTTTGTCGCTTTGTCTTTTGCACTCTTTCTGTCCTGATGTGGCTCCATCATTAGCAAAGACAGTTACAAAACATTAGTTTCAAATGCTGAATTTGATTTTTAAACTGAGATTTTACTCTGAAGCCAAATCTAATTGTGATCTTAAGTGATCTTAAGCTTAATATTTTAATAATTTATATTACATGTTTGTTGAACTTGTACTGAAATTCACAGAACCTGACTCAGCTACTTTTACATTTTCTAAACTAATAAGCAGAATTTGAACTGATTGAGCAGGGGCAGAATACTTGTGTAGTGTTTCGCAGTGTTGTGCTGCGTTCAGACCCACCAGCCGGCTGGGTTCTTTCTGCGTGGACTTTCCATGTTCACCCCCCGTCTACATGTGTTTCCCCTGGGTGCTCCAGCTTCCTCCCACAGTCAAAAGAGATGCAGGTTAAGTTAATTAGTGACTATAAATTGCCTGTAGATGTGAATATGAGCATAGATGGTCGTTTTCTTTTCCGTGAGTCGGTCCTGTGATGGCGGATGTAAATCTGCATAAGTCGCCTCTCTAAGGTGGCAGCAGGAGCTCATAGAATGGTACAGTGTGAAAGTGAAAGGAGTTTGTCAAGAGCTTAAATTTATCATTTCCTCAAGTCAAATGTATCCTAAAATCAAAAATTTATATTTACAACCCGTACAAGGGACGTCAACCCCCCTCTTTCCCACTCATTAAGGTAAAAGTGCAAACTTCTGATTGAAGTAGATGTTAATATTTCTGGTTGAGGAGGCAATCAAGTGACTACAAAGAGAAACAAAACATTTGCAGGGTTTTTTTTGTCTCTTTTACTTGTAATTTTTAGTCTCTTTGTAGTCACCTGTGTGGTCATTTTGTCTCTGAAGACCAAACATAATGCACACATAACGAAAAATCCAGCCGCATTTCTCTTTCAGTCTTGGTGTCTTGCTTACATGAAGGGGGGCAGGTTGGCTTGGTTAAGATCAAATCTTTACACACACACACACACACACACACACACACATGCATATACAACTTTAAGATTAAAATATGGGAAAGACCTCTGTGGGAGAAACAGGAGATGAATCATTCCTCAAGGTCACACTTTTTCTTTTCTTTTTTGGCTCTTTCAGGTAACAACCAGAGAAAAGTAAAGGAATGTACAGCTAAAGAGGACACAGTTTGTGAGTGTTTGACTGGATACTACTGTACAGATGATAACTGTGATCACTGCAACCCAGTGAAAAGCTGCTCTCTTGGTGAAGGGGTCAAGGTTCCAGGTAGGCCTCCATTATAAAACGCAAAGTAAATAATTCTGCACAAATTTGAATCTTCCCAAGATAACAATTGAAGAGATCACCTTTTTTTTTCTTCTTGCAGCCACTCGCACAAATGACACAATCTGTGTTTCGTGTTTGGAAGGGACCTACAGCAACGTAACAGACTACCAGTCGCCCTGTCGACCGCACACAAGGTCAGACTGCATCTCCTTTAGCCCTGTTGTTATTATAGTCAAAGTTGAAGCAGGATGTTGATGTATGCAATGTGATCGAATCTGACCAAATCTTTCATTAGTCATCCCTCGACACACTACAGAAATGACTGATTTTTTGTTTCAGTTGACATCTTCAGTCTACAAACCTGAAACATCCCACACCACATCGAATGTAATGACTGTAAATGTCATCCACACTGTAGTGACGCTTTAAATGTTTCTTGAGCTTATCTGAAGGTTTTAACACATCGCAGAGGGTCCGTGGCTTAACTGGGACAAACATGCCCAAATAAAATTACCCCCAATATTTTACCATTTTCAGTTTGCAGAAGTACTTTATTGTATGTGTATATAATTTTTTTGTTGTCTTTGTTATGTTTTTAGATGTGAGGACATTGGAAGAATATTGAAGACTCCAGGGACCCGCACAACTGATGCTGTTTGTGGTGGCTTAATTCATAAAATCCCAGGTATGTGTCACCATTTTTACCACCAGGCTGATGTTTTAAACGTTTAGCATTCCCTCAGTTCATAAAATCTTTTAGCTCAAAAGAAAAAAAAATTAAATTGTGCAATTTTAGCAGATGCTCCTGGTGATTCAGTGAGTTCCTCCCGTTCCAAAATGTCATAAGACCAAGTTATTTAGGAGAGGAAGTAAAACTCATACGGATCGCAAGTCATTCCAAAGAAGAGTCATGGCGCACACTTGTGATTAGCTGTAACTGCTTTCACAATGGTGTTTTCAACCGCAGATTTTTTAAGATAAAAAGCTCCAAAAGCACACCAATAGTTAACAACTAGATAGCCAATAAACAGTGGTGGCCCATTCTGCAGGTGAAGAGACAGACCTTCTTCTTAGGAATCTGTAGAGACTGAAAAACAGAGCTAGAAAGGGTTAATATTGGATTTGCATTTGGTAGATAGGCAGAAACATGATTCAGAATAAATGATAACGTTTCTCTGTAACTGCTGGATGCATAAATAAGACTGAGTCAAGACATCCATGAGTGACAAAACACTAAAAACTTGCAGGTGGGTGGAATTAAGCTGTGGTGTTTCATTACCACATCTCAAGGATTTTCAGTTTACTAATGCAGCCACACAGGTCGTCAGAGGGCAGCGTGAAGCAGAGGAGGAATAAAGGGAGAACAAGGGGAGGTTGAAGCCATTACCTGATGCAGCGCTCTGGAGAAACAGGACAGGTTCAGAGGACTGTTACTAGATGCCAGCATCAGGGATGGAGTAGTCTACATTTTTGCTAGCAGCTCTGTGAGGCCATATTAAAGCACTATGGAGCTTTGAGCTAGGTGCTGTTACCAGCATGCCAACAAGCTCTGACAGTGCTAACATACTGTTGCTAAGCAAATGTTTTAAAAAATGTTCTAAAACATAAAGCCCATTAGGGTTTGGTTTGCTAACATTCACTAATTAGCACTAAAGACGAAGTACAAAGGAGGTTTGGAGATAATTTTTGCAAGCATCCAGTTATAAACCAAAGTATCAGACCAATTAGATTTTTGAACAGGGTGGAAAATCAGACTTTTACCAAAAAGATGACCACAAAAGTCCATCACATAGTGGCGCTAGAAAATTAGTTAGAGGGTCATCCCTGGGAAAAAATCTAATCCCATATCTATGCAGGAAATACATACCAAAGTGAGGTTAACAAGAGGTTGTTTCGAACTAACCGAGTTGTCTGTCCAAATGCATTCATGATCACGAACATGTGACACAGTCTGTTTGTCTAAGCAAACGCTAAAACAAAACCACGCCAGTACAAATCACAAAGGTCGAAGTACTCACTCGAGAGACAGATGATGAGTTTTCTTTTCAAGAGAAATGAGAACAGGAGGATTTGCTGAAGCTACCCAGTTTTAATTTTCACCACATTTTTAATATGAACATGATCTCGTGAAAGCCCAAAGAATGACAGGCTTAAACCCAAACTATTTTTTCGATTCAAATACGGAAATGTTGGGTAACTGTTTATATGCAGACAAAAACAAGCAAAGGTCAAACCAGGCAGGCAGGAAGGCAGGCCGATCAAAACAAGCAAAATTATTTAAAAGGTGTCAGCCAGTGACGTGAAAGGCCATTGGTCAGACTGGAAATGAGTAGGTCAGTACACAGTATGAACCTCCAAGGAAAGAGGAGGCGGGCGGTGAGGGAGGTCAGCTCATGCCGGGAATGATAGGAAAGGGGGAGGGAGAAGGAGGGGGGGGGGTTTGAAATGTCGGAGGGAGTAAGAATGTGGCAGGAAGAGCTGGCTGAAGCTGAGGATCTCTAACATGGCACTGATCAGTGCAGACACTACATTCAGCCCTTTTTTTTAGACACCACAATTGTGAAACGTGCAATTTGAAAAAAATTTCTATGCTGCCAATTTTTCATACTTGTGTGTTTTTTTAACTCTACTCTCGCATTATCAGATTCTTTATCTTTACAGGATCAGTGTTTGAAATAGTTCATTCAGCTTAATTCAGTCAATTGAGTAGTGAAACACATCAAGTAGGCATATTATTCAGAACTCTTTGGGGGGGGAAATTTACCTGTGACGCCTTTATAACCTGGAAACAAAATGTTTCTTATACCACTGGAGGAAGAAAACTATTCTAACCACAGGTGCTGAGGAAACAGCAGCAAAAATTTAAATCCCACCTGTTTAGTTTCATTAAGTGTTATATAATGCATTAATTTATGATACACGTATGAATTGTGTATAAACTGTTTATTGATGATTGAAAACATTATAACATATTAATATTATAAGTACCTAAATTTGTAATTATATGTTGATTACATTTTTTAGAGTTTTAGACCCTGAAACATAAGAAGAAATAGTTCATAAATTCTGCGTGACTCACCGTAAGGATTTGCTTATGTATGAAATATAGTGTTATTGACCATTTAGTAATTATTTCATTATCAGTTATGAATTTTTCAGAGAAGTTAAAAATGTTATTTTAACAAATTTGACCCTAAAAAAAGAGAGATGTGAAAAAGAATCTCCTTTAAACTACATTTAAGTCTGTTGTAGGGTGTTATAAGCTACTAATTAAGCATTAATTCGCTAATTTAAATACAAATTGAATGTACCTGTATTTAGTTTGTGGATTTTGAGAAATTACAGAAAGCTCAGTCATTTCATTCGTTATCTTGCTGCAGTACTATTGATTATTGATTTTTAAGGAGGAAACAAGAGCAGTAGTATCAGTAATCACTCCCACTTTCTTTACCAGAAATGTACCCCGGAGGGAAGCATATTTCTAATGTATTTGGGTTCCTGTGAAAAACCCCTCTCTGTCTGTTTTTCAGATTGCCACTGGATGTTGCCTGCAAGCTTGTGGTCAGGACTCGTGTTGACTGCACTCGTCCTGTTTGCTCTTATCTACTGGAGGAAAAAACGCAAGTCATACAGAGCAGGTGTGTACATTGTGTCACAAATGTGCGTATGTTTCATCACTATTATCGCACATTTTGCTCTCATACTTACAAAAAAAAAAAAAAAGTCTTCCTGGAGAGGAAACGAAGCAATGCCTACGCACTGGAAGTCCACACGTTTTAAGCCACAAATGTCGACGATTTGCTTTGATGTCATACAGTTGAATGTCGCTGCTTATCTCTTTCAAACACATACACCCACTGTTTCCTTTACAGTATATTTTTTATGACACTTTTTGCATAACTGATTTTCTTGTATTAATTAGAGTTAGAAAAGAGGAGTCTGACATTCATTTATTTAAAGAAATGTGTATTGTCTTTTTCTTTTTTTGCACATGAGAACATTTATAAGTTAATAAAAACTCAGGCAGGTTAAATAAGGAGCTTTGTAACATGAAGCTACACAAACTCAACGAACATGGCGAACTGAATGGGGAAACCACATCCTGTATATGTGCAGACTGACACAGTTATTCAGTACAATGTGACGCACACTTCAGAGGCAGCTAACTCATACTGAGAAACGAGTCCTACGTATGCAGCACAGTTGCATAATTATTGTTTTTGGCTGACGTTGTATTTCATTGACATTTACTTTATTTCCAGCGAAGTAATGTGCCCATACTGGAATTTACGCATACAATTAACCAAAGAGGGTTTGGCTTTGGGAGCAACCGTGTCTTTCTGCCATCAGATGATAAGATCTGTGTTTCGAATCAAATGTGCCAGTTGACAAATTTTAAAGATTGCATCAGTGTTAGCCACATTGGTTATGTTGGCAGGTATTAATGAGCAAGAATTTTCGGTAAAAAAAAAAAAGTCTCTTTTCTTATCTCAAAATATCTGGATTTTCTTCGAAGCTTATACAATATGTAGTTATCTTCAAAGTGGTAATTTCCCGGCTCATAGTGGAAATGTGTTACTAACATAGTTTTGTTTTGGTTGCAGAGGTTTTGAGATAGCAATATCTAAAATTTTTACTCAGAGATGCCACACATTCGATTTGT
>JAUZTA010000030.1:9371975-9382278 GCA_034780835.1 Ctenochaetus striatus | reverse complement strand
TCCAGGAAATTTCCTCTGCTCATCTCGCCTTTGAAGGGCTCATTGAGGATGGCAAACCTCACATCGTTCTGCACATCCTGCCACCGAGCATAGCCATGTCTGAGAGGAGGGGTCAAGGGTAACAACATTTTTGTATTGTATGGTGAGGATTAGAGTTTCTTCTCAAGCAAGATTTCAGGACAATCATGCTGACTGTCCTACAGGGAAAACTTTACACTTAAGGACTTGGATAAGTGTAACTTTGCACAACAAATGTTGATTAATATTTAAGCTGACTTTCTGTTCTTCCTTTAAAAAGTATCACTGTAAAACTTGGCTTGCACACCTGATCATGTGAATGGATCAAAATAGTTTATTATTAATAGAACACCTGTGACTACAAAAAACATAACAGAAGAAACAAAGGGCTGATATTGCAGCTTATCTTCAGCGGCCTCATAATGGCAGCTTATCTTAACAGTTAACTTCCCAAAACATTTGCTGACCCATTAAAATTGCTTGTTCTGTCAAGCCAACAAAAAAAACAAAGATACTCAACTTTCTATTTATAGTTGCCTGTAGTGGCCTATGGTGGCCTAACAAAACCAGAAAACTTTCATTTTTAAGAAGACAGAACCAGACAAAACCTAAAGAGCTGCAAATAAATATTCCTGTAACCAACTAAAAGATCAATCAACTAATCATTTTAGCTCTTGTAAGACAGCAGTCACATGAAAATTAAACATGTCCATGAAACTGTTTGTTCAATAGGATACTGTATGATGCCAGCCAGCAGCCAGTAGTCATGGCGACGGTGCCAAATCTCAAAGGTCTTCTTGGTGACGGTGGCTGCCCGCTCTTCATTCTGCCACAGAGAGTGAAGCTCTGAAGAGAGTGAAGGAAGACAAAAAGGTCAAAACACAGAGCCTGAAGAGAAAAAAGAGAAGAGAGAATAAAAGAAGTTTCTGTCCACCTGTGAATCCTCCATCAGCGATGTTAAACATGAACCTCTGCTTCGTGGCTTTTTTCTTCTCTTCGCTGACGTTAACCACGGGTGCAGCTGGAGCCCCTTCTTTGGTGTTCTCCCCGTTTTGCAGTTTGCCAGACTCGTCTGGTTTCACACCATCCTTTTCATCTTTTTGCTCTGCAAGAAAATGAGAAAAAAGTCAACAACTAAGCTTAAAACTGAAGACCCCCTTTCATTAACGGGAAATGGAAGAAATTGATAACAAACTTTATTAAGTTTATTTACATTTAGTTGAACTTAATGACTTTATTAAGGATGTCTCCATCTGACTTTTTATAAATATTTTACCAAGTGTCCTTTTATTTCATAACTTTCACTGCAAAGGGTGTGTGTTTTGACATCTGCGCACCTTTTTTCTCCTCTGTTGGGGAACTGGTGTCCATCTTCTCATCTTTTCCCTCCTCAGCTAAAATAAAGGGAACACTGTTATGACAGAACAGGAAATATGAAGAAAAGACACGGTGTAAAACAGTTTAGAAGCCAGTCTCACCTTTAGTCTTATCCTCCTCTGAATCCGTCCTGCCCTCTGGTCCGTCACCCTTGACCTCAGCCGCAGCGTCCTTTTCCATCTCCGAAGTCTTGTCCTTTACTTCTTTCTCCTTACTCAGGTCTTCAGCCTCCTTCTCCTTGACATCATCTCCATTTCCTGCCTCCTTCTCTTTCTCCTCCTTGCCCGCAGCAGAGTCTACTTCTCCTTCATTCTTATCAAGGGCAGGAGATTTTTCAGACTCATCTGGTATTTCAATAATCTGAGGGAGAGGAAGCCAATTTCAAGTTATAAAAAAAAAAAACATGGAAATTTAAGTCATGTATAGAGAAATGTTGCTGCTGGATATAAAAACAGAATTTACCTCTGGATCATCTGCCTTCTTGGCTCCTTTGCCATCCTCACACTCTTTCTTCATGTCCTCTTTGTCGTCCGACTTTGTCAAATCTTCTGCGTAAACAGAACACAAATGTCAATCCACAGGTATGCAAAGAGAGTATTCATATCCTGTCTTCGTCATGGCTGATACCAAAATGAGTAAATAAATACAGAAACCTAATGACTGAATGCAGTTTTAGATTTTTTTTTTAATAAATATGAAGGTGTTTACAAAATATGTGTTTAAAGTCAGAGTTTGTATTGGGTAACAGTTAAGTTTAAAGCAGGCAGAGTTGAGGTTAAAACTGAGAGGAAAAGGAAATGCATGTCAGTTGTCAAAGGATACCCACAAGTAGAGTGTTACGACATACAGTACATACAGTATGTGTCATTACAGACTGTGTGTGTTGGTTTTCACTCTCTTTACAGAGGTGCATCATGAAGCTGAATGAAGATCTGACTGCAGAGATCATTTACACATAAAAATCAAGTGTGTGTGTGTGATTTAGACAACTTTCAGGTACACATGTGAGAATTTGATGAAATTTGCCCTGTGTGTGTGTTTGTGCTTGTGTGTTTAGTGTATGTGGCACAACCTGGCACAGGAGTGTTGGGCTGTGTGTCTGCAGGAGTCCCGGTAGAAGGTGTCTTTGGGTCTTCACCTGCAGCCAAAGCCGCAGCTCTTTTGTTCTCCTCCAGCTCCGCCATCCAGGGCATTGACCACTGACCGTTCACATGCTCAAACTCCTGCACCTGTGAGTTCACATTTTAGCCCATCAGCCCATAACTCATTTAACCATTGCATTATTCCAACACAACTCCACAATTTCTGTTATAGATGGAAAACTATACCTTTTTTCTTATAAGTGACATCACACCAATACGGGTGAGCACGTGTTGCCGTGAAAGACCTTCACGTGGGACCCCATCTGCAAAGGTCTCAGCTCCATCGGCCCCCGGCTCACAAAGATGACGCATGAACAGAGACACGTAGGCCCTGAGAACACATATGTGAAAAAAGGTGGAAGGATGTTACCACAAATACACTAACAATAACTCTATGCAACAATATTAGGGTTTGACACTGAGTTTAAGTTTCTATACCAAAACATTATTTTCTATGCTGTGATATATCATTTATATTGTCTTAACATAATAAGACTCAATAACTGTTTCGTAATAAAATGGCTTAAACAGGCAAATTTAGATCTAAACTCTGAGAGCAAAGATTTGGTAGAAAAGGTTCAGAATATGACCTGAAATTTGATGCCAACAATCAGTTATTGACAGTTTTTAATACTCTGTGCCATTGACACGTTTTGTGTAGTAATACGTTTGAAAAGTTTGAAGGATGAGTGTCCGATACAAAAATGTCACATTCAGACTCACTTGAATTCTTTCTCAGACTTCCCTCGGAGGTCTCTAACCAGCCACTGGTTGGTGAAAGCATCCTGGGGAGGCATCCCATAACGCATCACTGCGTTCAGGAAAGCCTTCCTTTGTCGTGCATTGAAGCCCAAAACCTTAAAGTTACAAAAGAGGTCAAATAATATAATTAAAAGAAATAACAGAAGCATTTTCAAGGCATTTATCCTCATTTCTTTTTCTGTGGTTACTATTTTCTCATTAGTAGAAACTCACCTCGATGTTCCCGCCCACCCTGGCCAACAGTGGAGGCAGAGGTTTGTCCCGATCGTTCCTCAGCCCTTTACGGTTTGGTCTGCGGGCATTAGCTGAAAACAAAACAAAGACATTTCGAGTAAGTGAGATGTGAGTGCACATAGCTGACTTTAAAGTTTCACTGAAGCCATGAAATTTAATAGATCAAACTGAATTTTGATGTACTGTCGTGTGTTCTCTTAACATCCTAAAGTTGCTCTATGAAGATGATCCACTTACAGCTCATCATGGCTCACTCTGATCCTGCAGCTGTCCCTCTTCACAATCCCTCGACACTTTACATTCAACCCTTCTTCTTGAAGCATAAAGCTTTCAGAACATTAACAACTGAAAGCAGTGCTATGTTGTGGTCAGTTTAATAAATGTCAATCAGTACAAATTAAGTACAATATTTTTCTCTTGTAAATAAATTTCAGAATAAATTGCATTTTATTAACTTAAAGAAACTCTATAACAATGAAGAAACACTTAGTTCTGAAACAAACAGTGTTTAGTGCATTTCAAAACAACTTAATTAACAGTTTATATAAAATACAAACTCTTTAAAGTGCAAATGCACAATTCAGCCTGCTGAGAAACCATTGATTTGAATTTTATCTTTCTGTTTCTTTGCTTTTTTCTTTCTCTTTTCTTCCTTTTTCTTCTTCTTTCTGTCTTTTCTTGTCTCTCTACGCTCAATGCAGATGATGCAGACACAAGTGCCTCTTTGTGAGTTGTAGGTGAGGTTGTCAATGAGGATATCATAGCTGTCGTCTGAATCTGAATAAGCATCTGTGGAGGTGGTTTGGAGGATGTTAGTGGATGAAGGAACTGGGGATCAAAAGGTTAAAATTCCTTTTTTTATCAGGAAAGTTAACCACAATGTATCAGTCTTCGCTGGGATCAAATTCTCAAATTAGTGGCAAACTTAAAACAAGTGGAACATATTTTTCCTCACAAATTAAGCTAAAAATTTGATGCATCCATAGTCAATCCTACCACCAAAGCGCACACACACACACACACACACCTTCATCTCTTACCAGCCGTGATGAAAACAGTCATTCTTACCTTCACTCCGTTCATCAAAGTCCTCGTCTCCCTCATCCGAAGCCACCGAGTAGTCAGACTGATTATCGGACTGATCCTCCTGCCAGTCTAAAGAGAGCACACACACAGAAATATTAACGAGGGAACAAAAAACAGTGACAAACGTTTCACTGCCTGGACAAAATCTTATAGATAGATGAGATAATAACATTCAAGCTGCTTGTGGAGCTGCAGTCACATTAAATTAAAGTCAGCTCAGCTTTTAGCCAGGAGGGGGAGCTGCTGTTTCGGGTTGTCAAGTATTTCAAAATTATCAAGGGAAAAGTTTTTATTCTTATTTAACTCTAAGATAATGGTGTTGAGACTACTCTGATCCTACAACAAAAATACATCGGAAAGCAGACCCCCTATTTGGGTTCATTTTCTTTAATTAGTTTTGATTATATATGAATTTAAAAGGATCTCAATCCTGCACAACTTTGCAATTTTACTTTTTACAAACTGTCACCTTGATTCCAATTTTTTAAATATGCATGATTGAAGAAAAGAAGAAAACAACAATTAAAAAACACATATTTCTAAATCTAATCTCAAGCCACAATATTAGAATAAAACTTCATGCCATGCACTCACTTATTCTTCTGTAACATTACACCAACAACACACAAACACAAGTCCACCAACTGCACGTACACACACAGAGAGGTTGCATTATATGTTGTTCTGTACCCTGTCTTATACCTCGGTCCTCCTGGGAGCCGTCATTGTAGTTGACTGGCTTTCGAGTTCTTTTGCCTTTGCCCAGATTTCGGGCGAGATCCTCTTGCTGCTGCTCGTAGTGGTGACGAAGCAGCTTCTCCCAGTAATCAGGATCAACACTTTCCTCCTGCTTAATCACCTCCCTTTCCACCTCCTCCTCCTCATGGTAAAAAAAATAATAATTACGGCAATAAATATTTAGGGATGCAGAAAAATCCTGTGGATTTTTTGACAAGTTTAAGCTCAAATGCCATTCAAAATAAGTAAAACACATTTTATATACATGTTCATACCTCATCATCTTCATCATTGACCACATACTGAGCCACTTTGAAGGAGCTGAGGTATTCATTCATGCTTTGAAGCTCAGTGTCATCGGTGGCATCCTGGTTCCTGTCTAGCAGGCGATCAATTGCATGGTCATCGTAGTGGATCACACTGCTGTCATCCTCTTTGTTGTCCCCTGAAAGCAGGATAAGTCAAACCGGAATTACCACCTTGCTGTCATATGCTTCTGGAGTTAGTTGCAGTTTACATTTCTATCTGTTCAGAATCACACAAAGACACTATAAATAAAAGGTATAAAGTGTATTTTCAGTGGGTGAAATGGAAGTTTCTTTTCTTCTATATGAATATTTTAATCCCAGTAAATAACTTGTGATTTAGAACAACAGTAATAACCTGAGGCTAACAATTAACAAAACCAATTACCTTAAAGAGGACGACTACTGTAGGTCTATTAGTGTTTATATAAGTTTTTTTTAAAAGAAGCAACGTACTTGGTGAATTAAGCTGATTCAAATAGAACTCAAAGTTGTAACAACGAAAGCAAATAATTCTTAAGATACAGATGTTGCTGCAAAGAAGCTTCAAAGTTTAAAATGATGATGCCTCACACACACACATCTTCAACCAGGCAGAATCTAAAAAAATGTGAAAAATGGTCACGGTCTCTCCTTCTTTTTCTGAGTTAAGGTGTTGAATTATAACCAGAAAAGTGCTTTTGCAGAACACAACTGTCAAACTCAAGGTGACCTTTGATTCTTTGGAAACAAAAGTCATCACTTCATCATTTTATTCTTTTCAGACATTTATCTAAAATTTGATCACAATCAGCATATGAACTCTTGAGTTATGGCCAAAATGTGTTTTGAGAGGTCACTGTGACCTTGAGTGTTAACCACAAAATCAGTTCATCTGTCAGTCTAAAGTGGCTAAATCTGCTAAATTTGAAGAAACTACTTTGAGGTGTTCCTCACATATCTTAGTCATCAAAATGGGATGGATGGACAACCTAAGACATAGTGTCTCTGATTTTGGTCAACGCAGATAAAAAAAATGAAGAAGAAGGAAACAAAAATCAGAGATCAGGCATCCCATCGGTAAAGTGATCCAACCACCTTCGTCTCTCCCCACATTCAGCCTGTGTCCTCCTTAACTCAGAAATACAAACACAGCAAAGTGCAGTGCAGTACGTTAGTGTTAGCATTAGCAATCAAAGTCAACTGACCATCTCCGACTTCATCCTTGAACAGCTCCTCAGTTCCAAACTTCAGGATGTCATCGAGTTCCTGCTTTGACATGGAGCCTGTCTTGGAGCCGAGACCAGGTCGCACCACCAGATGGGTGAGCATCATCTTCTTCTTTGCCACCTGGTACGGAGAAGTAGGTGGAAGAAAAACAAGTGGTGAGCAGGTGTTTTTACAGAATCTTGACATGGCTGATATTTAAATTTCCAGCAGTGTTTCTCTCCACAGACCTGTGTGATCCTCTCCTCCACAGAGGCTTTGGTAACAAAGCGATAAATCATCACTTTTCTGTTCTGGCCGATACGGTGAGCTCTGCTGAACGCCTACAAAGCACATGCATTAAAAAAAAAACAAAAAAACAACATAATCACCTATCAGCCAAAAAAACAAACATGCTGACATCGATGTGAGGTTAAGCTCGGGGTTTGCCAACCTGGATGTCATTGTGGGGGTTCCAGTCAGAGTCGTAGATGATGACAGTGTCAGCAGATGCGAGATTAATACCCAAACCACCAGCTCTGGTGGAAAGGAGGAAAGCAAACTGAGGAGCGCCAGGAGCTGTCAGGATGAAAACACGATAAAAACACAGAGAAAAAATAGTTAGAACACCAACTGTTTACCATAGCAGCATTGTAATGCAATACAAACACTATACGTGTATGATGCTCACCATTAAAGCGATCAATGGCCTCCTGTCGCAAGTTGCCAGTGACTCCTCCATCAATTCTCTCATACTTGTATCCTTCATTCTCCAGAAAGTCCTCCAGCAGGTCCAACATTTTGGTCATCTGAGAGAAGACAAGAACCCTGTGGCCCCCCTCCTTCAGCTTCCTCATCATCTTCTGAAGCAGCATCAGTTTTCCTGAAGACTTGGTCAGCGCAGTGCCCTCATACATGCCATTTGGAAGTTTCGGGGCCTCCTGCAATGCAGAGAGGAGATCTGAATAAAATGACTGCTTTCAACATGTTTTAATATACAAACATACAACAGTGATACTATGCAACATGCACCCCAAGGAAAAACAATTGTTTCAGTATAACTGAGTGAAAAAGGTTTGGATCGTACTGTTGCGGCTGCAGGAAAGAGGTAGGGATGATTGCAACACTTCTTCAGGTCCATCACCACGTTGAGCAGAGAGACTTGGTTTCCTCCTCCTCGAGTGTTCAGGGCCTCAAAGTTACGTGTGAGGATGAACTTGTAATATTTTCTGGGTTAAAACAAAACAACAATGTCAAAAAAAGGAGAGAGGAAACTTCAGAAACCAAAGGTAAATATACTATCACGTTTTCAGAGGTCAGACTTAAAATTGCTCTTTAAAACTTTTAAAAATGATTTGCCCATCCTTAATTATTATTATGCTGCTTTATTTTTGGGATTTTCATACTAATACATCTGTTGAAATACTGTATCTTAGCTTACTTCTGCATGGGGCTCAGCTCCACTCTGACAATGAGCTCGGTCTTTGAAGGCATGTGTTTGAAAACATCAGCCTTCAGCCTCCTGAGCATGTGTGGTCCCAGCATGTCGTGGAGCTTCTTGATCTGGTCCTCTTTAGCAATGTCTGCAAACTCCTCCAGAAACCCTTCCAGGTTGCTGAGGGGAGAATGAGTAAAACCACATAAATATAGGGCGAGGGGGAGTCCTTGTTGTACCTGCAAAATGATGTAGCTACATGTGTGGCTACTGACTTGAATCTCTCTGGGGTCAGGAAGTTCAACAAATGGAAGAGCTCCTCCAGGTTGTTCTGAAGAGGCGTGCCAGTCAGCAGCAGCTTGTGTTGAAGCGGGTAGTTGTTCAACACTCGAAAGAACTAACAGGCAAGGAGAAAGGTGAGAGAAATGAGAAAAATATTTGGAAAAAGCATAAACCAACACTTCGAAGAAGTATTCAGAGTTATTACCTTGGACTGGTTGTTCTTAAGTCTGTGAGCCTCGTCCACAACCAGACAGGCCCACTCGATGGAGCCCAGCACAGCCTGGTCAATGGTAATCAGCTCATAGGATGTCAGCAGGACGTGGAACTTGACTGGTGAATCTTTCTGTAAAGCACACAGTTAGAAAGTGAGCTACCAAACAGAGAAAGAAGTAGATTTTTTTAAAAAACAAACTTGTAAGGGCTGTGAGTAATAATTTCCTTTAGCAACACAGGGCAAAAAAAACAAAAACATTTTCACATTTTATTTAATATGGCGGCATAAATATTTTTGTAATGAAAAATCTATTAAATTTAGTTATTGTAACTATGCAGGAAAGCAAGAGCAAGAATCAAGTCACTAATTCAAACTGAGTCCATTTTTTTCGTCACTACTTCCTTTTAATTCTCTAATCATCACTCATTCTCTTTTTCTGTACTTTCTCTTTACCTTAATCTTGGAAGCCTTTTTGCCGCCTCGGATGGCATTTCCCTCAAAGGAGAACTCGTTCTCTCGGATGACAGCTCGGCTGTCTTTGTCCCCTACGTATGTCACCACGTACATGTCAGGAGCCCACATCTCAAACTCTCTCTCCCAGTTAATGATGGTGGACAGCGGAGCACTAACCAGGAAGGGACCTTTTGAGTGACCCTGTTACAGTGGAAGACAAAGTCAGCATCAACATGTCAGGATGTTGTTTATATAGCACTTTTATTTAGAGACTTTACAGGTGATGGCCTGACTATTGAAAGGAATTCTGGGAGTAGTGTCTTTCCCAATGTTGACTGAAAGGCAACCCTTTAACCAGCAGACCAGCTCTACCTCCTGAGCCACAGATGTAGTTCATTAAATGAAGTACAACACATGTAAACAGCTGTATTTGTTTTGCCCTGCCTTTAGGATAAAGTTCCTTACTTAGAACTCATCCCCTTTACTGGACTGATTTACTGTGTGTCACATGTCTGAAAACCCACCCACTGAGAGCGTTTGACAGGGGAGAGCAGACTAGACAAAACAACATCAGAAACACGCTGTAAATAAACCTTATTCTGTTTTACATTTAACAATAATTTGAGCAAAGGTAGGCTTATATTAAGTTGTAGCATTAAAAATAACATAAAACTGCTTAAAAATCTCATAAGACAATAAATATGCACCATTCTTACCTCCTTGTATAATGAGTAGAGAAATACAGCAGTTTGAACAGTCTTGCCTAAACCCATCTCATCAGCCAGAATTGTGTCTGTGGCCTGAGCCCAAGAAAACCTCAGCCAGTTCAACCCCTCCAGCTGGTAGGGATGCAGAGTGCCTCCTGTGCTGTCCAGGTAGTCGGGCTGCCGATCAAACTTGATGGTGGGCTGGAGGGAAGAAACCAAGAGAATATCAATTCCACATCTATCTTGATTCAGGCCACTTTTATTCTGCCAAGGCAACACACTTGACAGCCATGCTTAATTTTGATATTAATAATCTATTAGTTAGTTGCAAAGACTACATATGAAACGATCAGTTTCGCAAAAAT